>RJWH01005647.1:46215-61195 GCA_004363575.1 Solenodon paradoxus | reverse complement strand
GAGGATGCCCTCTGTGGGTGAAGTCGTGCTGGAGCATGAGAAGGAAAGGGCTCCAGTGAGGCAAACCCACGGTGGGGCTTCTGTATGCAGTGGTGCCCGGCAGGAGACCGGCCTGAATGGGGCTAAGCTGCAGAGGAGAGAAGATGCTCTCCGAGGCCCTCAGTGAGGGGGAGTGAATTTGTGAAGCACAGAGATTTTTAGTGTGTCATGACCATTCCGTGTGACATTAATGGGGGCTTCATGACAGCAGGCCTTTGTCAAAATCCAGGGAACCACGAAGCTCAAAGTGTGAGCCTTAACATATGCAAATGCAAAGTCATTTAGGAGGTGGGGCGGGCTTTCTAGGAAGGAATACGACCACAACAAAATAATCTGGCTGCTACAAACATACCAAACAGCCTCACCGAAGGGAGAGGGAAATGGTGTGACCTAAATAGCTTTTGAGATGAGTCTCTGCAAGCCTACAGGTAAAGGAGCGGCACACAGCACTGTGCTCGGCGGGTACAGTTATTTCCCTTGGGTGTCGATGAGCAGTCTGAGCCAGCATGCATGTGGACTGGATTGAACAATTGTGTAATGGATGGCAGATGGTGGGAGGCAGATTTCTCACTGTCGGAGGGGAGGGCGACAGAGAAGCCAGGGGAGGCGCCAGAGTGGATGAGAGCAGGAGCCTTCGGTCTGCGGCAGGTTTCCTTTAAAGAGACGCAGTGGAAACACCTACGGAACTGTGTCTGCGCCCGGTGGGGTGCACGTCTCTCCTTGCTCGGCCGGCCTCGAAGGGGTGCTGTGCCAACAGCAGCAGGTGCGGTTCCAGCACATTCCCCCAGAAGGAGAAAGGGCTGGGAGCAGTGATGGGGCCGTGCCCACGGGACGTGAAGCCAGTCCCGAGAGTCGTAATGGACAGAGCTGAAAAGGTCTGCGCCACAGACCACAAAGATGCGTTTTGGATGGTGACTCACGGTCCAGAGTAAACATCCACGGTCCCTACAGCTATAAATAAAAGATCTCACAGAGAATGGGGGCAGGCGGGGCTCTCAGTGAGAGGACCTCCAGTGAAGTCCCGCAGAGCCTCTGTGCTACGTGAGACGGGACACGATTCTGCCTTCCTTCAGTGTGGCTACACGCAGTGACGTTCCTTCCAGAGCACAGGGTGACGGGGGAGGGAACACGAGCTGAAAGCGAGAGATGCTGCCCTGCCCGGCCACAGGCTTAGTGTGGAGTGCAGAGTCGGGCGCGCAGTGCGGAGCAGTCCCGGGACCTCCTAGTGACCTCGTCCTCAACCCACCACCCTGCTTGACCCACGAGATGGGCCGCAGACAAGTCGACACAGAGACTGTCCGCCCAGTGCCAGCCCAGCATGCTCCCAGCTGTCACCTGGTGGAGGCAGGGAAGCCTTAGAAACGCCCTCCAGAGAGGCCTGAGCGAGTGTGAGGACGGATGTCACGCGCCCTGGTGGGCCTCGGACACAGGAGAGGGACCCTGGGTGAAAACGAGGGCCGTCTGAATGAGCCATGAGCTCTGGTTAACCGTGAAGGCCAGCGTCGGCCCCCTCGCCATGGTGGACAGATCGCAGGGATGTGAGGCGTCAACACCACGCAAAACTGCAGCGCACGGAGCCTTCCCGCGACCTCCTGACGTCTGCGGGCCATGACGGCTTAAATCAAAAAAATAAGTTTCCCTTAAAAATGAAAAAGCTCAGCTTCTGTTTCCCCCCCGAAGTCTTAAAGAGATAGTACACGTGCTCTCTACGTGAAAAGGGAGGGAAATTGCCAGATAATTCTTGCTGAATGGACACTGCCCAGATCCCATGGGGAGGGCTGCGCACTCTCACATCTGCAAAAACCCTCGGAAAAACAGAAATTCCATAGGATCCAATTATCCCACTTCTTGGTGTTTACCAAAGAATACAAAAACACTAAATCAGAGAGGAAATGTGCCCCGTGTTCATCACATCGCTATTTGCAAGAGCCAAGATCCATGCACACCCTCTGTGCCCTCATGGCCCCTGGGTCACTGTTTCTCCAGCAGGTCACAGTCACAGCGGCCGCGACAAAGAAACGACGCAGCCGCCACCTGCAGCGGCGGACACACGGGGCCGCGTGACTCCTCGGGGGCGAGAGGCACACAGCACGTGCTTTGCTCACAGGTGGTATAGAGACCGAAACAAATGAACTAGATAAAACAAAAACATGTGTTTGGACTCTAAAACCAAATGAGTGGTTACTGGAACGGAAGCGGGAGGAGCCGGGCCACTGGGTACAAGGGGTCGGTCATGAGAAGGACAGAACTGGGCTGAGTGGTGACCTCAGGAGCTACGTGCTGATCTACGCATCTGCAGCTTGTACGACATAATGGGACGCTGCTTCAATAAAAATGATATTAAAATGACAGAGCTCACACTTTGCAAATATGACTTATTTAACCTAAATTTTACTATCACATATTCAATTTTTTAAAAGAATAAAGTGATGCATTTAGAAAGCAGCATTTTTGCTGATTTGAGGAGCACTCTGCTCCTCTCCGTGTTGAAGGTAAGATGGATCACGGGGAAGGGGGGCGGTGCATTTGTGAAATTGTGCGACGCTTTGACAGAATTAAAACTCCTGAGCTAATAACGCTCCTACCTCCAGACAAGGGTACTCAGGGTGGCTCATCTGTCTTCGCTGCATGTCTCCGCATTTACCTCGTCCAAGCACGGGAGGTGACGTACCAGCCTTCTGACATGCGAGGTTTTGCGGCGTTAGTGAGCGGCGTCTTAAAATGCCTGCAGAGGGCCAAGCCCAGTAGTTTCCACTCTCTTCCACTGGGTCATCTGATCAGCAGACCCCTCTGGGACTCTTCCCCGTCACGCTGGGGTGGGTGTGCCATTCGGGAGTTTGTTTCAATAGAAAATTACTTGAAAAGGAGCCTGGAATTCAGCCAACACCAAAGCATCCACATTCAGCACCGAACTAACGTGGGAGGGGCCGGACGGGGAGTCAGCCTCTCAGCCCAGGGCCGGATGGGAGGGAAGGAACACGCCTCTCTTCGCAAAGCGGTGCTGCGCGTGCCATGAACCGATGGGATCCCGGGAGAAGCATAATCCGCCCGCACGGTGCGTTTCCGGCCAGGCCTGTCTTGTGCAGATTCCCGCCTCCTGGGTGCGAACAGCGCCCGGGCGCCACGCACAGGTGGAGCGAGCACGAGGGCCGCTGGAGCCGTGAATTTTCCCAAGAACTACAATTAGGGAAGCACACTGCATCATCTGAGGCAGATTCATCACTGAAGAATTCTTGAAGGGACGCCTACAGCTACACCTGTGCCTCATTAGCTAAATTGATATTTGCTACGTTGGAAAGAGAGCAAAACAGACTTGAAAACTTCTTCCAAAAAGAGCAAACACTGTGCAGACTGGGAAAGATGCAAAATTCTCCCACGTAGTATAAAAGGGAAAGAACAAAGACGCAGGCGGGATGGAACCTAGCGGCGCGAGTCACAAACAGTCTTCTGCATGAAGGTCCCAGGCGCGTGTGCCGGCCGGGGCTGCGGGGGCGCGATCCCGGGGGCTTCCACGGCCGCTCACCGAGGCTTCGTCATCTCCCCCCAAGCGTGTGCGCGCTTTGTGCTCTCTGACGACAGCAGTGAAGCCATCTTTCCGCTTCACGCTGGAGGCCGAAGGGCTGACCCACAGGCCGGCACGCACTGGAGCTGGCGGGCGTCTGCGGGACTGCAGCGTCGGGGGCAGCGTCGGGGGCAGCGTCGGGGGCAGCGTCGGGGGCGTGGCTGCCGCCTGTTCAGAGCTCCGCCCCGCGGGGGAATAAGCTCCCACTTGTTTGCCACTTAAACAAGACTTAGATCCCCACCTCAGGATGCAGTGTCTGGAACACGTTTGCTTTTGTTCAAATCCATTTCCGCAAAACGGTCTGGAGGTCACGCTGCATTAGGACATCATGTAGGTTTAAGGTGTCAGTCACTGCAAACCCACGCCTGCGGGAACCACACACACGCAGCACCTCCGCGCGCCGTGGCCTCGGTCCTCCCCCCGGACGGGGTTCCCACCCACCCGAGACGGCGTTTCGCTCCCTGGACGGGGGAGGGACACGTGGTCTGCCTGCTCCGCTGCTGCAGGTGGAAAGAACCGTGAATGAGGGAATTCGCTCCGGGTGCTGGGTCCTCGCAGTCCCGTCGGAGGCTGGGCTCCAGGGCCCGGGACCAGCAGACGCCGCGTCTGGAGAGGATGCTCCCTGGACCGCGTTCCCGGGGGCGGGAGCCTGGGCTTTCCGGGGTCTCTGCGCAGACACTAGCCCCATCGGAGACCCACCGCACGACTGCTCGCCTGCCGGGTCCACGTGCACCGCCGGACCACCCGACGGACGGCGTCGTCCCCGCTCGGCTGAGCCCGAGCCTGGCGGGACTCACGGGGAGTGTGTTGAGAGAGGAACCGGTGAGGACGGCGGCTCGTCCTGAGCGCTGGGGAAGAAGCAGGCAGGTCCGCGTCTTTCGCACCCGGGCCAGGCGCCGGACACTGATGGGTGCACGTCCTTCGGCACTAGCGGCCCCAGGATGGCAGAGCGACACGGTCACTGCCTGCCCCGCACGCTCTGCCTCGCCCGTCTCGGCTCCTCTAGAGACGCCGGCACAGGTCGCCGCTACGCGCCTTTGTCTCTCCGCTGGCGCCGGGGCTTTGCTTCTGCCCCCGCGGCTTACCCAGCGTGTCTCCGTCGCTGCGGCCGGCGCAGGGGCCCTCGGCGAGTCTCCATCCCGTGTTGTCGGGCTACGCCGTCTCCTTCACCCAACTCTGTTGTTCCATGTAATTCGTTTTGTTGAGGGAACATGCATCGCCGCGTCAACCGTGCCGGGCTGTGTCCAGTTTTGCTATGGCGGCGGCCCCCCAGCCCCCGGGACGCCGCGCGGCTCTGGGTGGGAGTCAGCTCGTGGGGAAGACGTGTGGGCGGCGCTGCCCGGTATGAACAGAAGTCGGGTCACAGAGTCCCCACGGGTCCCTCCGGACAGTGTCCCGAGGAAGAGGTTGGCCACGGGCGCGGGAGGAGGTGGAGGGCGGGGAGATTTTTCACCGAGAACATCAGTCCCCTCATGGCCCTGAGAAGAAGGTCATCCGGGTCTGCAGAGACACGGAAGCCGGAGCGGGGGGCCCGCGGTGCAGCCCCCAACCTGCCCGATGGCAGGAGGCCGAGCAGCCCCCTGGGGACACTTTCGGGGGAAGTGCCTTCGATCTGGGTGGGGACGGGAGCAGAAGGGACATAACCTATTTCCGGAGGCCAAGACCTTTTGGATATTTAAAATACGAGTGTTTCAAGTCCCTAGAGAGCCACAGCGGTGGCTGTCATTTCGACCTGAGAGGCACGCACGTTGAGCTGTTTCGTGCTCCAGTCAATGAGTTCTGCCGGGACTGGGGTACTCTGGTCACCCGGGCTGCACACCCCATCCTGAGACACCTTTGTTCCGCAGGCCTCAGGGCTCTGCTGTCGCCCTCCCTCCCTCCGCGAGCGCGCTTGGGTCTGCCTTTCCCGGAGAGCAGGACTCCTGACGCCACTTCCCCGGAAGCGCGTGGGGCGTGTGCCCCGCTCTTGGCGCAGGTGCTGGAATCTCGCCGCAGAGGCTAAGTCAGAGGCCGGAATGCAGTCTACAGGCGCAGGAGCCTGCTGCCTGGGCCCACGCCTGTCCTGGGTGAGGACGTCTACACTGCAGCCTGCTGGGCCCATGCGGAGCCTGCCTGAGCTCCGGGGGAGACGTGTCCCGTGGCCTGTAGTCACTCCTGCTTTCTCCTCCCACAGCGCAGTGCCAGCGAGCCGCACACGTGTCTGTCAGGCAGAACACTTACTTCAAATGACACGGACTTATGATTCTGTGTCATAGAAATAATAACAGCAATAAAGCCCCTGAACATTCAGGTGACAACTGAAATTCACCGGCTTGGCAGAAAGTGAGCCCCCGCCTTTCCCAGAAGAATGTCGTGGCCACGTCTGCTTGTACGTCTGCGTCCACGTCGGTGCTGTGTTGCTGCCTGCCTGTCTCTGTCCCTGTGCGTCGTGTCTGTCTGTCTATGTCGTGTCTGTCTGTCCCTGTGCATCGTGTCTGTCTCTATGTCGTGTCTGTCCGTCTCTGTACATCGTGTCTGTCTGTCTGTCTCTACGTCGTGTCTGTCTGTACATTGTGTCTGCCTGTCTCTCTACGTTGTGTCTGCCTGCAACTCTGTCTCCGTCTCTTCCTGCGTCTCTGTCCCGACCCCCAGTCCTGCATCCACACGTCCGCGAGTCTGTGCTCACCGTCTGTCTCTGTGTCTGTTTCCAGCTCCGTCTCCACCTGTGTCTCTGTGTCCGCGTTGGCGTCTCCGCGTCTCACCTCGCTGTTTCTGTCGATCATATGTCCTACGCGTGTTTGCATAACATCCGTGTTCCTCTCCCTGAAACAAACTTGGCTCTTTGGTGTGGAAAAGAGTCGTCTGTGCCTGTCTGTGTTGACTTTTGACAGCATCAACAGAGAGATGACGCTAAGGATGACCGGAAGCATCACTTATCCCCAAGCCAGTGCGGGTGACTCCAGTGAAGTCAGGTCATTGCCCTGTGTCTGCATTTCTTTCCTCTTTGTTTTCCTAACTCTGCTGTCACCTCCTCTCTCCATCCTACTAAGCATGTCAAGCAGCTACTTCCCCAGGTGGTGCCTCCCAGCGCCCCAGGACCAGGTGGGCAGAGGCGGGACGTGTCAGCCTGCCTGCCGGTGCCTCGAGTCCATGCGTCCACACTTTGGAATAAAGGACAAGGGATCTGTCCGAAGGAAAGGTGGTGAAAGATAAAACGTTACGGTTATACTATTTATAACTTTAAAAATTCCTAAGGTAGTTAGTCTTTCATAATGACCTTGCCATTTTCGATGGGGACAGGGCCCCACATCCCCTGACCTCATGGAGGACATGTGTCTCCTGACCTGGAACCATCAGATGGGCTGGGCTGGCCCCCGGGCAGCACCTGGGTCTGCAGTGGGGCAGGTGGGGGACTGAGGGACCACAGCTAAGATCAAATTCGAAGGCCATCGCTCAGGACGGATCCGAGGAAAACAGGCCTTGAGGACACAAAGGGGGGCCCGGCTTGTGGGCACAGGGCTATGGAGGGGAGGGGCGAGGGGGTAATGGAGTGGGGGCCTCATGGGCGGAGCTATGGAGGGTTGAGGTACTGGAGTGGGGCTGGGGTGGGTGGGGTTATGGAGTGACAGGTCTTAGGATGGGTGAGATTATGGGGGTGTTCCTGGGATGGAGTCGGCTTGTTAGGGTCAGTCAAGGGAGGGAGGGTTAGTGGACAGAGGAGCACGAGATCTATTCTGCGGGGGGTCCCTGGGGTCCAGCCTTCCCTGCTGAGTTCTTGGTATGGAGCTTGGAAAGGCAAAACTAAATAACAAAGACGGCGGCGACCGGGGCCCCAGGGCGGGGCCGCAGAGAACCTGTGGGGGCTTGGAGACGCGTGTGGCCGAGGTGGTAACCTCGTGTCATAGAAACGTGCGAGCCGGTAACCTCCGTGAGGAGCCAGCGAGACAAAGCAGTGTCTCTGGGTTGATTTCTGGTCTGTCCTCCATCCCCACTGGAAAGGGGGGTTTTATCTCATCCAACCTCTCCGCCCTTTTTGTTTTTCATTCTCAGCTCAAAATGAAAAGGGAAAAGGAATTTCCTGGCCGGAAACTGGTAAGGAACACACACACAGAATCATCTGGAATGTTCAACCTGAACCACATCCTTTTGACTTTTTCTGAGTACGTGGGGGCAAACATCACCATCAAAAACTCCCCCATCTTCATAACATTTACAAAAACCAGAACATCTGGTCAACAAGCAGAAAAATCCCTCCTGGGAAGCCAGGTCCCACATTAGATAGCAAACAGGGAAACACATCCCGGGGCTGCGGGGGCCGCGTGCGGGGACTCGGGTGGAGACGGGCTGCCGCGCGGCCAGGCCTGTTCCGGCTGCTGGGCTCAGGCGCGAGACTGGCCGCTGGACTCAACTCGGATTGATGGGTTAAAACTTGACATCTTTTTACTATTTGAGGCTTTATTTTCTTTATCGGCTTGACTTCCATGCTCAGACTGCTCTTGCCACAATATTCTTTTAAAAGTACACTTGTCAGGGTCCATTTGCCACCAGCTACCTTGATGGTGACACAGGCCATGCCTGCGGTTTACCTTTTGACCTTGTAGATGCAGCAGATGGGCCCAGTAATAAATCCCGATTATTAGTGAGGGAGCCAATAGCTCGGCAGGCAGGAATAAAAGTCGGGCGGTTTTACACGGGTGTCGCTATCTGCGCTGACGTGGAGCGGCGCGCCTGTCAGGGCGGGTGACAGGCGACTCCTCCGCTCCGGCTCTCCCAGCCGCCCTCCCTCCCGCCCCCTCCCGCCCCATCGCTGTCTTGCCACGTCCCTTACTTCCCCACCTGACAAGCGACTGACGCCCCTGAGTTCACACGTGCAGCCAGAGTTCTGCTTTTACCCACCTTCTGTGCTGGGCGATCGGGGGGAATCTCGCAGACTCTCTGGCCTGTACCCCAAAACATCCGAATACTTGCGACACACCTCGCGAGTTAGGGGACATGCGTGCCCTTTCAGTAAGTGTGAGAAGGCCTCTGGTTTCCTTGGGTTTGAGGGGAGATGCACGGGGGGTCCTGAAACGGTCGGTGCGTCCAGCCGACAGCTCATCCGACAGCAGCCAGAGGGCAGGAGGCGACGGGGAGCTGGGGCGTCCTTGTTTGAAGAAATCTTAAACAGGAACACTGTGCACGAGGAGCTCACTTCTGCAGGAGCACACGCACATGTATGTGGGTGTGGTTATGTACATACATGTTTTGGAATACAATTCATGTTTACTTACACATTTCAAAATTAAATGATGATTTATGACAGTTCAAAACCTTTTTTAAATTCCTTTAACGAATTAACAATGCTGATAAAACATTCAAAAGCATTAGTGATGCGTCCGTCCCATTAACTTTCCGAAAGTGACTCCAGATTGACTTGAATAGAAAAATCCAGTCCGTCCTTTCCCTTCTGAGACTTGCCGTTAAAGGGTTACCCAAACGTGTTTTAAAGGCTTCTGAAGACTCCTGAAATGAGCACTGCTTTTGTGGAAGTATTTTTCACTGCCGAGTTTCTCATTAAGCTAAAATAAAAGCCTCAGAATTGTATTTATAAATCTATTTTCATGTTCAGCTCCGTATTTTCTATGAGAAAAGCTGTCGGGCAGAATGCTCGAGACCGGACTCTGGAAGGCACACAGCAGACGTAAGAACAGGTGACACGGGGGCACTTGAGGTAATGCGACTGCTGATGCGTCCACTGAACTTCTCGGTGACGCGGTGAGCACGGCCCCACAGCGAGACGACGCGTTTTTGGCCGTGTAAACTGCAATCGTAGTTCTTAAAAGCGTGTGCTTATCATAAAACTAATTTTCCCTCCTTCATGGAAAGTTTACTCCCGACCAAAAAAAGAACGACTCTAATCACAGGTCGCTTTGTCACTTGTTCACAGAATCCCCTCCCTGCTGGGCTCCTTCCCGGCGAACACAGCACGGATGGCGTCGGCCGCGTCCTCGCTGATGACACGGCCGGGCGGTGGCGAGGCCCCGTGTGCATGTTAACTGAATAAACCATAGATGTGACGAGTCGAGGCATCATCTGGGGTCGAGGCGTCACTAAAACTGTCATTTTGCAGCAGAGGAAGCAGCGCTAAAAAGGTGCCACCAAGACGGCGGTCACTTGTGAGCGAGGAGAGACGGTTAATTGGAATCTCTGCGAGGCAGAACCACGGGTTTGACTCCACCTGGGGGGTCTGCGCGTTATTTCAACTCCTGCCTGAAGGTCAGGGTTGCTCGGGTTTGTCTGAAGGGGTGCGTGCGTGTCAGATGCGTGTGTGTGTTTAAACTGCATGTGCTTGTCTTGTAAATGCCCCCTTTTTAACACAGCCAGGTGTTTTTTTTTTTTTTTTTTTTTTTCCTTTTGCAGAAACAAATATAGCAAACAACCCAAGGGCTAATGTACTAATTATCGGTGGCTGTGCACGCCTCCCCCCGCCTCTCTCCTCTAACCCCTGGAAAAATTCTGACATATTATAAACGGTGTGAATTAGCGTCCATCAGTAAACAAGGAGCTGGCGCCAGCCGTGCGAGGGCAGAGCGCCGCGCATACTAAGTATCCAGTTTGCCGAGGGACCCGGGCGCCACAGTCGGCTGCGTTCGCTCAGGGATCTCGCCTTCCCGGCGCACAGAAGGCCCGCGGCAGATGTCTCAGGATCACACACACTCAGTCCCGTGTCTCGTGCGTGTGCGTGTGTGTGTGCGTGTGTGTGTGCGTGTGTGTGCACGTGCGCTAACGAAAATATCTGAATGAGCACGACACGCGGCAGCAGAAAGTCTTGGGCAAGCGACACGCTGCCCACGTTTTTAATGCATCAGTCTAGTAATAGCTGTGACTGAAACACATCCATGGCCGAACCATAACTGTCTCTAGTAAACAACCTCCCTGCTCATCGAGGGCAGTTAGTATATGTAGAAATTACCATTCACAAAAAAGCTGCACGTCTCCAGTGATTTTCCTCCAGCATTTATTATTATCTATGATCTAGCACCATGCCCTCTCTCCACCTGGACACAAAAGCATTCTAACACCTATTTTTTTTTTAATGTCACCAGCATGTATTATTTTGATGCCACCTTGGCTTTGTATAAATTTTGAATTATTTGACGTTTGATGAAAGCAATTTTGGTTTAAATACACCCTGACTCAGCTCTCCATACACGATGATATTTTACAAGCCTTCATAAAGTTCTTTTCCTAATGAGGCTGCCGGCGTCTGAAAGAGCAGGCTTTAGTCAGCCACAGGCTGCAGATGTGATTTGAATATGTGGGGACAAAACATGACCGAGGGCAGCGATGTCCTCCAACTTCCAGGTCAGCTTGGAGGTAGGCTGGTAAACATGCCTCGTCATTTCAGACCTGCTCTGCTCTAAAGATGAAGCGTGTCTGAGGGCCACAGAGCCGCTTCTGATTTCATTGTCTCTCCTTTGGGCGGGCAGCGTGGCGCATGGGAGCTGCACTCGGAAAATGTGAGTTAAATGGACGCGCTGGTGGGAGAGGGCGTGAGCATTTCACGTGTTAGAAGACGGCAGTCCGTTAAGGACAGAAGGGCCAGTTTCTTAAGGTGAGAGTGAGTTCCTTTGTTAAGGGGATTTTAAAATCATAAAATAAAAACGTTTCCACTTCCAAAGACTTAAGAAAGTGCAACTGTCGCAGGGGAGGGAGCGCCTGGTCCTGTGGAGCCCCCGGTTGGCACAGTGGCAGCGAGTGCTTCTTACGAGATGACAGTGGGAGACGTATGGTCTAATCATGACGTGTTCAAGCTCTTTCTTATCTGCTTAGAATTACGTCCTCTATTTAGATTCACTGTTCCTGGAATTTGAGTTTCTTCAAAGGGACGGTCGGACGCATGTACTGGTGCTCATATTCATGAGGCCAATGAATACATCTCAGTGCCTAGAGCTCGGCCACCGCCCGTGGGACGGACGCCAGCAGACGGGCCATTTCGGACTCAGGCTTGCACTGGGCAGGGCTGGCTCCGCGGAGCCTCATTTATAGCCTAGTAATCCTAAGAGCAAGATAATGAAAGTGGCAGAAGGGGCCTGTGATTTATATCTTGATGTTATTATGTCTGTGTCAGTTCACTTGATTTCCCTAAAACTCGGCCTTTATCATTAGTCCTGACAAGCCTCTTATTTTTAGAATAGATTGAAGTGAGTGATACGGGCTCAGATGAAGCCAGGCTGCACCCCTGTCACCGTATGCCTGCCTGCGGGCTGCGTGGGCCCAGCTGGACGACCCAGGGACACGGGTCTGCACACGGAAACACTGCAGCCCCAGCTCGCCTCCGTGTTAGCACATCTGGGCGCGTGTCCCTGTTCTTCCACAGACAAATGGGGAAATAAACACGTAACTGTGACCACACAGGACAGACGCTTCCTCTGCATGTTTCAGATTAAACGAGGAGGCGGCTTCCACACACAGGCAGGAGGCGCGGGACGTCACTTGTGCAGCCCGAGGCGTCGGCCGTCGCTCTGACACTGCGGACCTCTCTCCCGTCAGGACGGCTGTCTCCTGTGGTCCATCCGCTGGGCCAACACTCGCGCTCAGCACCAGGTGTCCGCAGCTCACAGCATGGTGACAGCCACGTCCCAGGCAGGGAGCAGGCAACCTTGCGTCCTGGAGATGAGGCGGCAGGGACGTTCCTGCCGTGGGTGTGTGGTCATGCACCCAGGAGGAGTCTCTGGAGACAACTCTGGCTTCTGGCTTCAGAACCTGATGGGTCGTAAGTTCTGGAGCCTCCAGAAAGGCAGTTTGCAGGGGACAGGGTCATGGCTACCTTTGCAAGGGGCATGGTCAGGGGGCAGCTGAGTCCCTGCAGGATTGTGGCTGGGAGACCCAGGGCCACGTGGTGACAGGACAGAATGCAGGATTCACCCCAGGGGTGGGGAAGATGGGGCCCCTCCATCTGCAGCCCCCCCTGGGGACACAGCCTCCGTGGCAGCTGTTATCTCTCAGCCCAGGAGCTGACTAGGCGGTGGGGCTCCACCCGGCGGTGGGGTGAGCGGTGGGGGCACTGGTCTGCCCCCAACTTGGGCGCCACCCGCCCTGACCCTCTGTGACCTGGGGACCACCAGATCCTGCCCGGCCGGCCAAACGCGATCCGATGCCGCAGGCCCACACGCACAGGCCAGGCCCTCCGCCAGGGCAGGGCCACGTGCTGCCCAGCCCCCGGACCGGCCCGCCTCCTGCACCCCTTGCACTCAGCACCTCCGAAGGCGGGGTGAGGCTGGACAGGGGCAGGGCACGTTTGCTGAAAGAGGGGGGACGGCGCGGGAGAGAGGCAGGAAGGGCTCCTCACACGCGCGGGCGCAGCACTGGTCCGCGCTGCAAGCCCCGCACCTAGTTCGGTCTCGGTTTGTCAGTGCAAAGACGCAGTAATGGAAGCCCCGGGCGGCACGCGCTGGGGCCCCTGTGGGGCGCGTGGGCGACAGTGAAGCACAGCAGCGGGAGACGCACTGACCTCCAAGCACCAGGCGACCCGAGGGGCGCTGACTCTCCACGCCCGGGGCGCCAGGCGAGGCCCGGAAGGGGCCGCGTCCCACGGGCTCGAGACAGCACTGTCCTCGGCGGACGCTGCGCAGCCTCCGGGTCTGCCCGGTCACAGCCTCGCGCTGCAGGAAGGAAAGCTTCTGCCGATGGTTTATCGCGTGGGCACACCGAGCAGGCCCTGCAGACGCCGCTCCCCAAGGGGTGCGAGCACCTCGCCTCGGGGTTCGACAGGGCGCGCGGCGTCGCCGGGAGCATGCGCACGACCGGCTAGGAGACTCCGCCCCGACGCCGCCACGCTGACCCCACGCAGCCCTGACGCCGCCCCGACGCCGCCATGCTGACTCCACGCTGCCCTGACGCTCCCACGCCTCCCCGACGCCGCCTGACGCCGCCTGACGCCGCCCTGACGCCCCCCGATGCAGCAGCGGGCAGCCACACGCCTGGCCCGCTGCTCCCCCGGGAGAACGCAGTGTCGCTTTGCAAACACCTTCGGGTCGGGATCTTTGTCAACAGTGTCGGTCACGTGTTACCCGCTCTTCCTAGTTTCATTTCTTGAGGGAACTTAGGAGTCGCGGGCATGTGTGACGGCGGGGAGAACGTGCCAGGCCGTCCCGACTGCTCTTCCTCGCAGGACGCCTGGGTCCAGAGCTGGCTCCGGAGCAGGGGCCCGGCCTGCCCGCCGGCTCGCGTGCCCCTGGCCCGTCAGGGCGCCTGCGGGGAGTCCGAGCCTCTGGGTGCTGGGAGGCCCAGAACGACTCTGGCAGCTGCCCCGGAGCCTCCAGACGCGGCGGAGTCCGCACAGAGGGCTGAGCGCCCGCCCACTGCCTTCTGGAGCCAGATCACAGTTTATCATACTTACATCTTCTTAAGTGGTTTCCGTATTGACCAATTGATTTCAAACTCATTTTATGGAAATCTTGCTATTTAATGAGATTGCTTTCCAGCCCCTGACAGTCATGCTTTTCATTAATAGCAAGTGCTGTTGTGCTCAGAAGGGGCTGTTGGAAGTTTTCAAAGCCGACTTCATACACAGTCGATCAAAAGGCAGACAGCCCGGCTCGCGGTCCTGGACGCACACGTGGCCTCCTCATCAATTAGGAGCCAACAGCCAAGAAGAGATGTGTCTGAGCATCCGAGTAAATAATGGAGATGGATAAATGAAAGTTACTAAATCAAGAGGAAATACATTTCTGAGCCGTGTCAGCCTCGCTCTCAGCTGCGGGGTGGATGGACCCAGAGCCGGGCACGGGCGGCGCGCAGCTCCCTGACTTCGGCTGATGGGGTTTTGGGACAGGACAGCAGCAGAGCTCGCTGCCGCGGGTGGCTGCAGCCTTTTCCTTGCACGCACTGACCTCTGTCACGGATCTGCCCTCCGTGGGACCACCCTCGCGCACAGCTTCGTTATGAAAATACGTGGTGCCCCAGCCAGCCCTTCCGAGGACCATGCAGAAGAGAGGCGTCTACATCTCAACGGGCCACATTTTCTGTCACAAACAGAGAGGCAGGAGGTCGATCCCCCAATGTGAGTCCTCCTCAGATTGGTGCTCAGCAGGCTGGTGGCTCCAGTGTTCTCTGGGGCTCGGCATGGCCTCCCCGTGTCTTTCTGGAGACGTCCTCACGTCCCACTGACGTGTTACAGGCACCTGGAAGCAGCCCCACATAGTATCTCCTGAACCTCCTCCAGGAGAGGAGCAGTATCTCCTCTCCGAGCTCTGTGGGTGCTCGCGTCCTGGGGTCCTTTATCCCACATGCCCCATGGCAGGACCTGAGGACTCCAGGCATTGCTGCAAATGCCCCTGCCCCCCGTCCCTGCCCCATGTCCACTGTCCTCTGTCCCCTGTCCCTAGGGTGTCCCTGCCCCTCTGTCCCTGTCCCCTG
>RJWH01005647.1:0-46115 GCA_004363575.1 Solenodon paradoxus | reverse complement strand
GAAGGTTTGTTTAAACAGACGACGAGGACGCTTGGTCTCAGTGGAGAAAGAGTCGGGAGTCTCCGTGCCTGTCCTGTGTCCACCACACCAGATGCAGACCTGACCCAGGTGTCATTCCCTTGGGACGGCTACTCCCGAGTGCAGTGGGAAGGACACTGGGCCTCCTCCTGTCCGGAGGCTGAGGTCCGGACGGGCCACACGGAGCTGGCATCGTATGTGCATGGCTGAGCTGCGTTTGGGTTCCTGTGTCCAGTGCAAACCAGCTCTGTGGGGACGCGCTGAGTGTGAGGGCCGGGCGGCCTCCTGCAGGTCCTCGGGGACATGGTGACGGGATGACGGACCTGGCTGGGTGGGCGGTGGCCTGCAGCAGACCCCAGCCTGTGCTTCTGGGGGCCCTGCCACGTGCGGTCATTGTTACGGGGTCTTGTCTGAAGCTCACACTGATCGGCTGGCCTCCCGTCCACACCCTGGAGCTGCAGGAAGGGCAGGGTCGGCCTTGGTGGCCTCAGTTTGCTGGGCTTCCCCTCCGTTCCCGCCGGCACCGCCCTGGGTTGGGCGTCGGGCGCCACAGGTCAGCTGCCTGCGCCCGGAGAACCCCGAGTCCCCGGTGGCCTTGGGGAGCCCTGCGCTCGGGTTGAGCCGAGGGGCAGTCTAAGCCGTGGGCCGTGGGTCCTCAGAACCAACTGGAGTCCCAGTAAGCAGGACACGAGGCGGGCCGCTCGGCGTCGAAGAGCAGTGTTAGCGGCGGAAAGCGGCGTCCACGGAGGCGGGAGGCCCAGGCCGGCTGTCTCGGCTCCCGCCGGTCAGCGCTGCCCGCCTGCTGCAGATGGCCACTCCCTGCGCGTGCCCGCCTGCGGCCAGCCGGTCCCTCCGAGGACGGACAGCGCTCCAGACCCAGGCCTGTGCGCACGGCCACACGGTAGCGCCCACAGCCAGGTTGTCCTGCCATTTATTAAACATTTTAACCAGAAAGGAGCATTAAAGGGCCTTCAGCTTAGGAACACAATTGAAAAACCTCTGAGAAAGGAAATATCTTATTAATTCATTAAGTCAAACTGCTTGTATCTACACTTGTATGACTAGAATTATGGTTCATTAACTTCATTTCTTTATATGAGTTAATTAGCTCAGAGGAGGCCAGAAATTAATTACCAGCTTATATAGTTTGTGCAGAATGGCATTCTGTTTATTTAGTTTCTCCTATTAACTTTTAATCTCTTCAAACAATAAAAGAGGTAATTAGTATTTTATAAACAAAAATGAACGCCACAAAGGCAAAGTGCTTCCCAAATTCTGAGGCTCCTGTAAGGCCCCGCGAGGTGGGAGGTGGGTGGGGCCCTGGCGCGTGGCTGTCCCGCGGCCAGCGGGCCTGGAGCCCCTGGCGGGGTTGGACGCGCCCGCCGCCCGCCGCCGTGGGAAGCGACGCCCGTGTGCTCGGCTGCAGCTGCTGCGAACGTCTCCGGAGGGACGAGGAGCCCCTGGCCATGCGGGTGCGTGAGGGGCCTCTGCTTCTACGGCAAACGCTCGCTCGGCGGCTCCCATGTGCTCTCTTGTCAGACGCGCCAAGTGCGGGGTTGACTGATTTCGTCACCTAACGTGTCAGCCGGGTTGCGGCTGCACCGTGCTTGGTCTCGGGAGAGAAGAAGGCACGATTCACACCGGGACGTCCCCTGAGACGGGTCTTCCCCCGACAGGGCGCTCCTGGGGTTTCAGCAGCACCGACAGGCGGGGCCCGGGACGTGGGGGCGCTGGCAGCTCCCTGCCATGTGTTCTCTGAATTTATAATTGTGATATCATTTTGAAACTTCCAAGGGGATTTTCACAGTAGGCCTATTTAGCCCCTTCCTAGCAAGATATTTAATGAATTACAGGAGTTATTTAATCAATGTATTTTGTTAGCATAACATTAATATTAATTAAATGTTCATTAAAAAAAATTGGATCCTTAACAGCCTAAGAGCGGGGCTCCATGCAGCGCCTGTGCTCACGCCGTGGGCTCAGCAGGCCGCTGCTCCCGGGAGCTGATATTAGGCGGAAACATCCTACAAGTTCTATGAGCGCACATTATTTCCTTCAAAATAATAACCTGATCGGAAAAGCTCCACTGCTTTTGATTTCTCCTCTCTGGGAATGTGAGCCTTTCCGCATCTCGGGAGATCGGCTTTGCGGGCGGCTCAGTTGCCTGCTCCGCCCTGTCAGGCGGCGGGCACGGGAAGCCAGCGCGCCCGTCTTCCCCGTCCCTACGTTGTGTCAGGGGCCACACCGCCATTTCTTTTCTCCCGGAGGAGCGAACACCCAACTCGGAGCGCCTGACGGGAAATGGAACGCAGGGGAGCACCGGGAGGGGGGCCCCGTGTCCGTGTCGCTGTCCCCAAGTGCAGGGTCCCAGCGCCCACGCCCACCCGGCGCTCACGCCCACCCGGCGCCCACGCCCAGTGTGCTGGCCTCGGCGGAAGCGCTGCCTTTCTTTCCGGCTCCTTGGGAGCGCGTGCTCCCCATTAGAAGGTCTGAATCATCACCATTGATTTTCACCTGCGACAAAATGGAGTTTTTCTCCCAGCTCTCTGCTCTGTGCACACGGCTTTTGTCTCAGCTTCGGGTCGGGCCCAGCTGCCTGTCCCTGATTAGCAGACGGGCCTGGCCGTTGATTGGCAGCATTAGTGTCCCAGCACAGACCCCAGGCTGCCGAGGCCGAGGCCGGCTTTGCAGGGCCGTGCTCTCCAGGGCAGGACGGGAGGCCGACCGCCCAGCACATCACGGGCTCTGCTGTCTGCTGTGCTGGTGGACCAGACACCGCGTGTCCGCGTGTGCACGTGTGGGCGGCTGTGCTGTGGGTTGGTCGCCGGTGGCCCTGGGAAGGCTGAGACCCGCCCCTGCAGCCCCTCGAAGGTTCCGCGTGCGGGCGGGAATCCACAGCTGGTGCGTGGCTGCAAGGGGCCGGCAACTCGCCCTGGACTGCGCGCGCCCTCGAGCGTCTGTCTGTCTCCCGGGCTCGTGCGCTCAGATGCGCAGTCTTCCTGCGGCCGCCTGCCTCTCCCTCGTCTCCTCCGTGGCTGCTTTACTCACTCCCTTCTTAAAATCAAGGGGGCCTTCTCGTTACTTCTGAAACGCGCTCCTCCTTGGCATGAGCCCACTTGTGCCTACACTTCCCTGCAGGCCGCGCCGGGCCGTCCTCACCCCTGGAGTTTCCAAGACAAACAGCAACATCGAGAAGTGAAGATGACAGACACCTTTCCAGGCCGGGTGCATGGCCAGACGGTGTCCTGCACTCGAGCGTCAGGTTTCCTGGGCAGCGGGAAGCAGCAAGCCCTGCGGGGAGGGTTCTGTGTCCGGGGCTCCGAAGGTGAGCTGCGCTTCACGGACACGCCGCCCAGGGAGGTGAGAAGAGCCGCCTGTCGCTGGGTCCCCTCGGAAGACTGTGGATCCTTGTGTGGGAGAGACAAGTGGGTCGCTCTGTGCACGGGGCACTGGGCCTCCTCTCAGGTTCACAGGCCCCGGCGGCACAGCTCTGCCCCATGGAGGACACTGTCTCCTGGGGGTGGACGCACGGCCAGCGGCCCTGCGGCAGGAATGCCGCCTCCAGGTGGCCCGACACCAGGGGAAGAGCCGGCGGGAACTTCTAGGTCACGTGACCCTGGGCAGAGGGCTCTGGGGGCCTGAGGGCCTCTGGGCGCAGGTGGTGCAGACTCGGCCCTGGAGACTGGGTGCCACCAGCGCCTCCCCCGCTGCTCCCCCAGCTGGCCTCGCCTGGCTTTCCGCTGGACCCGCTTCCAGGGTCCCAGAACCCTCCTGCGGCTGGGTCAGCGTCACCCCTGGGGCCACCCCTGAGTGTCAGGTCCTCCTGGGGCCCCCCGCTCCAGTGGGGCTGGTCCTGCAGTCAAAGTGGGGACGCTGGGCGAGCGCTGGTCAGCGGCTCTGACTTTCGAGACAATGTGAAGTTGAGAGCATTGGTGTGCAGGTCAGTCCCCACCTTGGGTTTCAAAAAATGTTTTCTTAGGAATATGTGAAAGTCAGTAATCCCGTGATTATAACTCACTATGAGTTTTATATTTTTTAAAACCTCTATTAAAAAAACCAACAAAGTGGGCACGTCCTGGTGGACCAGTGGTCCGGTCAGCTGCCTGCAGTCTAAGCACGTCCCCACACGTCCTGGAGACCTGGGCTCGCGTCCCGGATTGCGGAGGGCGACCGAGATGGACAACTAAGGAGAAACAAATGCTTCTCCTCCTCTCTCTTCCTGCCTGCTCGCCTTCATTCCTGCCCGTGCTGTCCTTTAAAACAAAAGATGCAACAGAGTGGAAAGCATTACCCAGGACCTGCAATAGCACGACATTCCTGTCTCGGACGCCACCCTGCACCTGTGGACGGGGCTCCCGGGGCCTCCTCGCCAGGGCGCCGGGGGCATCAGGTGTTTGGTGCGGCCCAAGGGCCAGTGGGGCTGGGCGGGCAGGGCCGGGAGACAGGTTTTCCGGGAGCCTGGGCGGAGCCAGCCTGCGCCTCACTGTCTCACTGCGACCCCCAGGACTCTGGAACGAAGGGGCTGTCCGGCCACCCCATCTGGAGGCGGGCGCACCGCTCTGGGCTCCGTGACGCCGCGGGCAGTTTAGCCTCCATCCTGGGACCCACCCGTCCCCACAGTTAACACGCCCGGGTCAGGAGCCCTGGACCCCAACACACTGAGTGCACAACCCCGCTCCCCGGCCTGCAGGCGGCTCCGGCCGGCCCCTCCCAGCGTCACCCACGGCCATTAACCGTCCCCCCCTGCTCTGAGCGGACCTCGGTCTGCACCCTCTGCGCCGGGCCAGGCACGTCCCGACAGCCACTCGCCGCACCGCCGGGGAAAGCCCGGTCTCTTCTCCACCTCGCTGACTGCTTTCCACCTTCTGCGGTGCAAACGCACAGCGCGGACCCGGGGATGAGGGGTCCCCGTTTCAGGCCTGCAGTCGAGCGGTGGGGCTCCTGAGACCCCAGCCCCCGGCGCAGGTGCGGGAAGAAACTGGCCATCACACCTGAGCTGAGATGCCACTGACAGTGGCGTCATTGCAGGGACTTCAGCCACAGATTCAGCTGAAGGAGTGTCCTCGGGCGCCCAGAACCTGAACGCAGCTGCAGCCAAACGCACTTGTTTTATTCCAGGCTGCCTGACGTCCGCGCATACAGACGCTCATGCTGCCGCACACGCGGGGCCGGAACCCCAGGCTGTTTCTGCACCCAGAGAGCAGGTTCCCTCCAGACAGACGCTGCTGCCCTTCCCGGAGAGCCTGTCTGGGGTTCTCCAATGCGAGTCCTCAGCTCCGAAGGTTCCGTGGCTGCGTGCACCGAGCCACGCCCGGGCGGCGCCTGGCTGGTCCCTCCCGTGTCCGGGACGCAGGCTTGTCCCTCGGTCCCCGCCTGCTGTGACCAGAGTACCGCCCGGTCCCGCGTGCGGAGCACTGAGTGGCCCCCAGTGCGGCGCGTGGCAGCTGGAACCTCAGGGCGGCGCAGTCGAGGTGCAAGGCGGCCGCCCCGCTTGAGGGACGTGGAGTTACAGCGCCTTCCCCTCCCTTATCGAGGGGGCTGGCCCGGCCTGGCGTCTACAGATTTGGTGATCATTCAGATGTCCATATTTAATATGTGACATCAATTTCTCACTGGGACGTGACGGCCTGTCACCACGAACAGCAGCGCGTGAGGGGAGAGGGATGTATGGGTTCTCAGAAATATCTGACATCAATAAATATGTAAAAGGGAGATAATAAAATCTGTGTCTGTCCGCCTGCCAGCGCGCCTTCCTGTCGAGTGGACACAGCTCCATCTCACGCAGTGCCGTCTGCAGCTGCACCCCGCGAATGTCGGCCTGCACACTGGAGATTAAGGCACAGCAGATGTTTCTCCGCAGGCTGACAAATATATCACCCCTGATAACGGATGACAAATGCTGTTCCATATTGTGTCAGACAAAACCGGGGCTCTTGTAAAACAAGTGTTACAGCTGGAATAGGTCTTTCAACACCGTCACCCAAGGAGAAGGCGCACAGACCCCGCCAGCTCGCCGGCCCTGCGTCCCAGGTGCGGGGACGCCATACTGCCGGGCAGGGCTGCGCGGCTCCGAGGGTGACCTAGGAGCTTTCCGCCCAAGCGTGAAGCCCGTCGCGGTCACAGCGGCCTTCCCTCCAGGAGGGCCCACGGCCTAGACAGAAAACCCGCCGGTGACGCTCGGGAGGGACGCAGGACGCCAGCCACCGGCTCCGGCCGCAATGGCCAATTGCCTCGTGCACCCGAGATCGCAGCGCCAGGAGCTGGATTTGTGAGTGACAGAGAGAAGTCCCAAGGATAAGACAGACCGAAGTGCCCGCTCTGTGAGCTGTGGCTCCAAGTTCACGACGCACTTCGGGGCGCTCGCTGCCTGTCTGCGTCGGTCACTCCCATCTCAGCCTGTGAGAATGTCACGTCCTCCCCCGAAGCTCAGCAGAGCTGCCGTGATATTAATTTCTCCCTCGTCACCCATTGGTTTATTCATTCTACATCTTCTCTCTTCATTCCCTGAGAAAAATAAATTCTCTCTGTAACCTTCACGACCGGCAGGCTTCCAGATGCGTCTCCGCAAGGGCGAGCTGGCCGCTCGTCTGGCACCACCGGGTGCCCCCGGCCCGGGCGCACGCACAGGGCCGGCAGCAGCCACGCTGGGACGGGCGCGGGCGGCCACCTGCCACTCCCTCGCTTGTCAGTGAACTTTTCCTCACCTCCCCCACTGCCCGCTCCCGTCCCCGCCTCCTCCCCGAGCAGCTCCACGCGACGAGACGGGAGCAGTTGTTTGTCTGATAAAGCACGTACTATTTAGAACACAGATGTTTGATTATTATTTATTTCTCTCCGAAGCCCACTAATTCAGTCCCAAATGATCTCTTTTTCCCTTTTGCTTAAATTTAATTTGGAATGTATGTTGTTGGTAAGTGACAGACACTTTAATTATTAATAGGATCCTGAGATGCAGCCACCGTAGTTCCGAACCCACGGGGGCCCAAACACCCGCCCCCGCGTGCCGTGGGGACGCCCGGCAGACACACAGGTAATTACAGAACGCACGACAGCGCTCCCGCCATCTTCCTCCGTCAGCGTTTGTGCCTGCGGTCCCGCCCAGCGCCACCAGACGCAGGCGGCCGCGAAGCCGGGCCCTGGCGTGCCCCTCGCGCTGGCCGGGCCGGGCACTGCAGACGCCTGTGCCCACACGCAGCGGCGGCCCTGTCATCGCGGCAGAGGAACCCGCGGGGCAGTCAACAGAGCGGGCAGCACAGGGCAGGCCGCGTGGGCCGCCATCGCCTGGGGAAGTGACAGCAGAGGAGGAAGCGCGGAGACGCTGTCCACCAAGCCCTCTGGCTGCTCCGACCAGCGAGCCCGGGGCGGACGGGAGGCGGCTGCCTCGACCTCCACGGGCGGCCGGTCTCCCTGGAAGCCACGGTCACCGTGGCTGAAGGAGGCGGGTATGCAGGGCGGGCGAGAAGCAGCGTGGCGTCCCCTGAAATTGGGAGTGGCTGTGAGTGCTGCCGACACGGTCCTTCCTGCCACCAGCTGGGAGCCCTGTCCTGCCCTGCAGGACGGCGGTACAGACCGCCGTCCAGAGCCCCGTCCTGCACCAGGCGGCTGCTGGCTGCTGCCTGGAGCCGCGTCCCACCCCACGGAGCGGCCGCATGACCGCTGACACACGTCACTCTGCCGGCCGGACTCACCGTTTTATCTCTAACGCTTTTCGCGGGAGGCACACAGCTAAGGGTCAGGTGTATGTCGTCATGGATCGACATCCGCATTAATCACGTAAGCTCACCAGCACCCGGCTGTGCCCGTTTTAGAAACCAAAGTTCTCTTTCCTGCTCTGGGGACGTCCCCGTGCCACGCCCGTGCACAGGCTCCGGGGCCTGGGCTGACCCACAGCGGCTCACCTGTGGCCTGGCGGGCACGGCCAGGCCCCTGCCCGCGGCCTCCTTCCCCACACGGTGCCTCCCTCCCACGGGCCGTTGCTTCTGCCTCCAGGGCTTCACTTCAGGACGCCTTTCCTGTTGGTGCTTTTTAATTCCCCCACTTCTACTGGGAAAACTGAACAAAGAGCAGTGCCCTTTCATGACGGTCTGCTTCTCAAGGAATGGTCGCTGGTGCAAAAGGCAGAAACCGATGGGTATGGAGGCCAGTGTCCCCAAACCCCTGTCCGTGATCGTCCCTCGCCAGCGCACGGTGCCTCCCTGCAGTCACTCACAGGAGCAGTGTGTGGTTTCCTTCCTTTTTCTAATGATCGTATTTAACTAGTTATCAAATTATTTAATTCCTTCTAGATAGACAATGTCACCAGAGAAATGGCCAGTCATTCCTTACTCAAAAGATCCAGTTTCCAAATCCCTTGAGAAAAGTCCGCCCAAACCTCTGTGGGCGGAGCTGGGAGTCGAAGAGCTGGATGCAGGGGGATTTCTTGGGCACGTCGATTATGGCCACGGCTGCAGGGACATGTTCTCATGTTGTCCAGCCACCGCCTGAGACATGTCCCGCGAGCCAGTGTCCCCCTGAGGGCGATGTGGGGACGTGGGCTGGAAGACTTGGAGGGAGGGAGGAGCGGGCCTGGAGAAGGGCGCCGTGAGCAGAGGCCCGGCCGTGAGGCCTCCTCGCCCGTAAGTGGACAAAGCAAAGGGCCCTCAAAGGTCACTACGAATGGAGCAGAGACAGTAGCTTTTAAGGTTTACCAAGCACAGGATTAATGGATAAAACACGACACTGCGTTTCTAGCTTCACACACCCTTCATTCTCGTTCAAGCACATTGTGCGACCACAGAGACTTGCATCATCTTCTGTGGCCAGGCCTGCGCGGTCCCGCTTGGAGCGTGATCAGAAATCTGATCTCGAGGCCGCGTGTCGGTGTGTGTTACTTTGCTTCTCTGGAGCGGTTTCTCCATATTCCGTCTGACTCACGCCTGGGGCTCCCTGGGGCTGTCTCGTCTCAGCTTCTGGAAGACTCGGCCCCCAAAGTGCGGGCCTGCGGGCTGGAGCGCTGTGTCGTCTGCCATCGGCCGCAGGGGAGCCTGGGGCAGCAGGCCCCACGGAGCTCGCGTCTGTGTCGCTGAGGCCCCGAGGCGGGGGCCCCGGGAAAGTGCGGGCTGTGGCCCTCCTGACATTGCAGCCATTTGACAGAAAGGAATGAAACGCCCTCGAAGTGGAGCGGGCACTCGCCCGGCCCGGGCGGTGTCGGACACGCGCCGGGTTGCCCGCCGGGGCCGCGCGTGGCGCCAGCTCCCCGCTCCTCACAGGACGGGCGGACAGCGTGTCTGCCACGCAGAGCAACGAAGGCTGTTTTCTGTGAGGCGAAAACACCGATTCACGACGCCAAGTTTTTCCTGTTGAAACGAGCTAAGAATCATCGTCTAATATGCATTTTAAAGACCGTTTCATTACGTACCTCGTGCGTTCCAGGAAGGAGCCGTTTCTCTCTTCCTTACCATGCTGAGGACAGTTCCTCAAGCTTCATCTTCTCTTCTGGGCTTTTTGCTCCTTTGTAAAAACTTGAAAACCAAAGTGACCGAAGTCACTGAACTTCCGTACTGACGTGCAAAGCCCTCTCCTCCCCAGGTGTGACCGACCCCGCCTGGGCGCTCGGGGACAGCCTGCCAGGCTGCAGACAGAGCAGACAGGGCAGCTCGCGTGCTGCACGGGCCTGGTCGACACGGTCCACACTGCAGCGCAGGCTCCAGTCCGCACCTCACTGCCCACCGCTCCTCGCCACTGTCCGCCGGGACCTGGACGCTCCCCAGGAGGAGGGAGGCCTGGAGCACTAGCCTCTATGCACCAGCAGCACATGAGCGCGAAGTTAAGCCACCGGCGTCCAGAACTGAGGCAGATTTCCCCAAATGCCCTCTCTCGGTTTTGACAAACTCAAGATGGGGGCTGACGGAAACCCCGGGGGAAACCAGGTCAGATGCTGCGATTCCCTCCTTTTCTACAGAGGGTGTCGGTGCCCAATTCACGCTGCTGAAGTCGTGAGCCCCGTGAGGGAGTGATCCCTGATGCACTGGGTGACCGTGCCCAGGCGCCCGGCGTCCTCGCCGCATGCAGGCCCACGCTGGACAGAGGCCAGACGCAGGGCACCGCCTCAGCGCCTCTCCCAAGCCCAGACTCCCGGCCAGGCCCTTCCACCGTCTCAGGGCGCCTGGCTTCCTCTACTCCTTCGAAGGGAAAAGGGCTTCATTTCTGCCAAGTCGGGAGCTGGGCTCTAAAAATGTGCATTGACACCGGTCGGGGCGCCCGGCTGCAATAAGCGTAAAGCGAAAAGGACTTGTGGTGGGAAGGCAGTCGTGCTGGCAGGTTCCCGTCTGCCCGCACCCCGTGAGCCCCGAGCGTTTGCGGCACGTCTGGGCACCGCGGCCCCTCCTCGCTGGTAAAGGCCGGGGTGCTGAGTCTGCGGTCAGTGCCGGTGGGAGGGCCACCCCGTCTCTCTGGCTGGACGACGCTGGGAGAGCGCTGTCCCTGTCCCAAACCTTGTTGTCCCAAACCAGTTATCTCTTGGCGGGCTGCTCCCTCTGCCGTCCTCAGACGTCGTCTGGAGGCTGTGCCGACGCGCTGTCGCCAGGATGGGCGGTGAGGAGTCGGTGAGCTGGTCACGGCCGGAGAGGACGACACGGCCTCTGCGGAGCTGACGGTCCCGTGTCACTCTCGGGACGATGCTCTCACATGGGCGCACACCCCTGCCTCCGCTCCCGGCGCCTGTGTCTGCGGGCGGCGTCCAGCCGGGGCGATGCGCCACCTGCCTGCTGGAGGAGGGTCCTCCCGGGTGCCAGCGTGAGGAGGCCGGCCTGGCACCAAGCACCGTCCAGCGCGTCTGCTCGGTGGCACCGTGCAGGGGTCCTGAAGTCCCGTCTCTTTCAGTAAAGCGGAAACTCAGGGCAACAGCCTTGATCTCCAAATCGTCGTCGGTCTGCCTTCCACCACATGGGATGGATCGCTCTGAGCCCAGGAAAGGCCTCCCTGGTCATGTTCGTGCCCTACGAGGGTTTCAGGGGCTCTCGCCATCTGGCCTCCTGCCCTCGTCTCTGACAGACTTAAAACATCTGCTGCATCTGCTTCAGCAAAAGGAAAAGCAGATCCAAGAAAAGGCAAGGAAGAAAGACCCCGCCGAGAACGTGGAAATGCATTGGTAGAGGCTGGTTTGTTTGGTTAAGAATGGACATAGGGACAGACGCATCCACGTGAGGCCACTCCTGTGCAGCGGAATTTGTCATCGTCGCCCGACCCACCGGGATCTGGGACGGGGTGTGGGGACTGGGTCAGGGCTTGGGAAGCCGGAGTGTGTCTCCTCATCTGATGTGTGTTCCTTTCCCAAAGCGAAACAAAGGAACGAGAGTCAGGACAGAAGCTCAGATGGGTGGCGGGCGGTGGAACAGGCGGCTGCTGGGAGACGGCAGCCTCCTGGGACGTGCTGGCCGGCGCCTGCTGCCGGTCTCTGAGGGCTGGCCCGGCCGAGGCGAGGGGTGCTGCGTCTCTCAGGTAGAATCCTCAGGTTCCACACTACCTCTCCGCGCTGCCGTGCCCCCTCCCGGGCGTCGCCCCACGGCAGACCCTCCAGCGGGGCTGTTTCCCGGGGTGCAGATCAGATGCGACGGGCGTCTCAGCACAGGGTGGTAGGAAGAGCAGCTTCCTTTCCGAGACGTTACAAGACAAATCGATGCTTAATGATGCAGAGGTGACCACTGTCAAAGCCCCAGTGACTCAAAATTACTGGAAGACCTGATGCTAAAAAATGAAACCGTTTTAGAACTTTTATCCCAAGAATGTGCATCTGATTTTCTAAAGCGTAAATCCCATTAAAAAGAACCGGTTAGATGAAATCCTTGCTGTGTTCTCCTGCCCCGTGTAACATTTCGATGCTTAAATTGGAAAGGAAACAATTTAAAATTATATTCAGGAAAGATTAGATCAAAAAAAACCACACAGTTGGCTTCCAGTCTAGGCACCTGACTTTCTTTTTTCAAAGTAAGAATTTTCCCCTGAAGGAGGCAAACGGCAGAGCGCAGGCTGGTGGGGTGAGTGGGGGTGCAGGGCCCCCAGCCGACCCCCGGCCGGGCCTCCTCTCTGGGTGTGCGGTCAGGAAGCCAGCGAGGAAGAGGTTTCATACAAATTCCTTTTCCTGCGCACAGGCGGCCCCCAGCTGAGAAGGTGCCGGCAGCCGAGAGAGCTTCTCGCTTCCCGGCGTCTCTCCGCTTCCACCCCTGCACGTCCCGGGTCCCGTGCCGGCCGTCCCCTTTACACGCTCCCCTTCATGCTGAAGTGCTCCTACGGATGATGAGAAGATGCAGACACATCTTCAGCCACCGTGGAGGGGGTGGGAGAGATGACGAGAGCTTTTTCCTTGAACAAAAAAAATTGCAGGAGAAACAAGCATTTCTATGCACATGAAAGATGCAATGATGCGCTTTCCAAAAATGCCTCCTCTTAGAATTTAAAGTTCTCTGTTGAAATGTTAATTTTAGAAACTAAAATTTTGATTTTCTGATTTTGCTTTTTCACATTTGATGAGAGGATTCCCACATTCAGACTTGTCCGCCTTCAGGGGCAGAAGACTTGCTCCCTTTAACTGAGCTGCTTTGTGGCCGGCGGGCAGGTGCCCTGCAAATTGGTCGCACCAGCCTGCTGTGGGCGGACCTGCTCGCTCTTTCCCTCAGGACGGTCCTGCGTGGCATCCTGGCTGTGCTCTTGCTCAGCCGGGTTTTTGGAGCCCAGGAAGGGAGAGGGCTCGGGGACAGATGTGTCCAAGTGTTATGTCTAATCTTCAGGGGTGGACGTAGATTGGACAATTTATTCTCAGGCAGATTCCAAATGCAAATTGCATTATAATTTCCCCCAAGGATTCTGTTTCTTAATAGTCCTCCATTCCTCCTCGGCCACCCACTGCCAGTGACCCAGATCTCTTTGCCGAAAAGAGCCGGCCTCGGCGGCAGGCGGGTGATGGAAGCTGGGACGCTGTTCACACGCCCTGCTCCCTTGCATGGGCACAAGGACGGGCCTTTCCTCGGACGGTGTTGGGGTGCAGTAAGCTTCCCGATGACTGTGTACCCCTCTTTCCCCAGGCTGAGAGCAAGTCGGGACCCAGAGCTGTGCCAGGGACACGCACCGCGCAGGGCGTGGGTCATGTGGCCATCTTGGGGGGTGAGTTAGCAGTCAGGATTATTGAACGCAGACCTGAAGGCAACTTGAGAGAAAACCGGCAGATTCCAGTCAGGGGGCAGGATGCTCACACTTGTGACAATTCTGTGGATACTTTCCTTCTAAGTCAGCCACATCTGCTCATTCGAAAACAGTCCAATGAGCTAGTAAATTACCAGGCCTTCATCTGCAAGGGGACGCCTGTCCTCGTGGTAGATTGATGGTCAGACAGGGGCCCACACCTCACAGATTCATCCAAACGCTTCTGTGGAGCAGGACAGGCGAGCTGTCTGCGTGCTGGGAACACATCCACGGCAGCCTTACCTCCATCAGCTCGAAACACTAGAACACACGGGCTGGGACCCGTCGGAGCTGGAAGGAAACCACTGGAAACAGCCCTTCTTCTTTAGAATGTAAAGGCACACGTGTCCCCGGCGCCCGGGGGCTGTCGGCCCTCCCCGTCCAGGGCCCCAGGACGGCGGCGGCGGTGGCGGCGGCGGCGGGCGGGCGGCAGGCGGGCGGGTGGTCTCCAGAGTGAGCCCCCGCGGCCCTGCCCACTGCCCCCTCCCGCTCCATCAGACCATCTTGGCACAAACAAACTTTGTTAACGGCTTCAGACTTGGAAGCCTCGCTTTTTAAATATTTGCCGCTACATAATTGAGACAGCTGTTTTAATGAGGTACCTACTGTCATCATTTTACCCTGGCTGAGCTGGGTGACAACAAAGCGGTAATAACGAATTCAATAATAATTAACTCGGGTCATCTGCTCATCTGTCACGGCCCATCAGCTTTAGGGAGAAAAATCCCAGTGAACTTCTCTCTTTTGTGAGCTTTCCAAAACTCTGCAATAAAACCCTCAGACAGGACTCTAGGTAACCCTTCAAAAGTTCTAAGCAAACTGGTAAGTAGGTTAATTAAATTTTATGCATGTTTAAATGCTAATGATTACATTCCTGACATTACAGTGTAATCTGATATGGAACGATGTCACGCAAACAGTGGTTTTAGTGCCGGAGCGCAGCCCGTCCCCGCGCGACCGCAGCCGCGCCGTGTGCGGCCGGCGGCGCTGATGCTGGGAGGACACTGGCTGTGCTGGGACCCCCGCCCGTCGGCTCCGTCTTCAGGGAGGCCGCCCACGTCCCAGCGCAGGCCGGGAGGGTCATCCAAGGGTCCCCCTTTGCTCCCTGGCTCCCTGGCTCTAAAGGCGGGTGCTGCGGTGATGCAGCGACGGGGACCCTGCCGGCTGCCCAGCTCCCAGAGGAGGGGAAGGTGACATTTCCTGCTTAACCCGCCGCTTTCGCCGGCCGCTGCTCAGCCTCCCTGCTCCGGGCGCCTCCCAGACAGCCGAGACCGCCCAGCAGGAAAAGGCCGACAGATGCACAGGCTTCTGATTCCGCGGGAGAAATGGCAGACATCCATCAGCTTCGTGGGCGCAGGCCTCCGGGCGGCGGGTCACAGCGGGTGGCGGCTCCCGCCAGCCCAGGTGGGGAAGGGGGTCTTGCCTGGAGGGGACCCAGGACAACCTGGGGCCAGTCAGCGCGGGACGGAGAAGAGCCGGAGACGGTGAACCTACCCGGGGCCCCTCATTCCCAACCCCCGCGTCTGCGTCAGGCGTGGCCTGACCTCCCAGGGCTCTTCCGCTGTGACACGGTCCCGGACGCTTTGTTCACAGGGAAGCTGATTTTCAGAGCTTCTGCTTTTCTTATAAACGAAGCTTAGCTGACAGAGGGCTTTGCATTTTGGAATTATGTGGAGACCACAGTGTACTTAAAATACTTGCCGGCCAAGCAGAGGACACAGCACTGCGAACAGGGCTGAGCGATAGAGTCACAGCAACAACAACGGGAGTGATCACAGCACCGATAATAAAGGCTCCCCGCTGGCAGGTACAGCGAGTCCCAAACAAGCCCGAGCGGGGGCTGCAGCATGACGGGTCCTCCGCACTCACTTGGTCTGCTCCTGCCTTTTAAGAGCTCAATTCTGATCCAGATCGGAGAGAACAGGAACTAATAGCACAAACACAATATCTTCTGGTGAAAACACTGGGATTTCAATGCTAATCAGATCGGTCCACTCTGGCTAACACCTCAGTGCCATGCTGGATGGTGAAGAGAAGGCGCAGCTCCCAGCCAGCAGCCCCGCAGCGCGACGCGCGGACGCATTATGCAGTTTCCCCAAATTAAGCACATTGCCGAGCAGGGCTGGTTTTTTTCCTCCTAAAGAACAGTCAGCTTGATTCTTCTGTGCCTGGGATTTGAACAAGGATATTGAAGGCAAATGGCTCCAGCAGGGGAAACGTATGGCAAAGTCCCCAGTCACAAGTAGAGAGACCTGTCCCCATCGCTCTTCCCCCGAATCGGCACGAAGGCCGTGGAACGGACGCCGGGTGCCTGCTGCGCCCTGGACAGGCCGGGCGGCATCGCACCTGGTGCGACTCGGCCCTGAGCGCTACTGGCTCGGTCCGTTTGTAGGCGGTGTGCACATTCCCACATTAGCCCTGAACAAAAGCACTAAGTGAAGCCCCGTTTTCCACGATCTGCACAGAACTGAGAGAGAGGGTTTCATTTTGTTCCAGGCTGTGCTCTCAGCTTTACTAATGTCAAAGCAGCCTGAGACTTGGCCAGAGTATTCCTGATTTATCAGGCACCGAGGCAGATGATCTGAAATAGAGTCTCACCAAAGAGAAAGTATGAAAATGAGCACAGCCTCCCTCTCAAGGAGAATCTAGACCAAATGCTAAACCTCAGGGCTCAAAGCATAAACCTCTAAGAATAAAACATTGGGCGAGAGCCTCAGCCGTGGGAAGTGGCACACATTCCTGGGTGTGGCACAGAAACCATGGGCAACAGAAGAAAAAAGACAACTTGGGTTTCCAAACATGAAGCCCTCCTGTGCACCAGAGGGGATTGAGAGAGGAGATGCAGCTGGCTGGATGGGGAAAGAGCTCTCATGACGTGTCTGATAAAGGACAAATATCCAGGATAAGTAAATGCTCCATTCCCCTCAGCAGCAAGCCCGATCAAACGTGTGCAGAAGAAATGAGCAGCCATTTCTCCAGACATGATGTGTGAATGGTCACCAACACGAAGAGATGCTCAGCATCCCTCATCACTGGCGGTCGACGCCCAGAGCCCACCTCGCACCACGAGGGTGGCAACTTCCGCAACTCAGAAAAATCACCAGTGTTGGAGAAGACAGCGAGACATCGCGCCTGAACAGAGCTGGTGGATCGCACACGGCAGAGCTGCTGCAGAAAACAGCATGGTCATCACTCCCTGGTCAAACACGCGCTCACCTGACCCAGCAATTCCGCTCGTCAGCTTCAGCCCCAAAGGACCGACAGCAGGAGCATGAACACGTTCATCCACCGGTGTCCACTGCAGGCCGTTCACAGCAGTCAAAGGCGGACACAGCCACTGGACTCTCAGCAGAGCCCTGGGAAGCCCACGTGCAGGCATCCACATCAGCAGAGCTGCTCGGCTGCAGAGGAGGGAGCCGCCGCCGCGGGCTGCGCTGGGTGAGTCCGTCTGCCCGCACACTTTCACTCACTCAAGCTGCGTATGGGAATGTCTGCGGGAGGCTGGATGTGCTGCGGCTGCTCGTGGACCTGCAGCAGAACCGGAGCCCCACGTCACTAGTCATGCGCGCAGAAATGCAAGTCCGAACTCCGGCCCCCGGCTCGCTGCGAGGGCGTCGTCGCTGTCCAACCAGCGCAGGGCGGTCCCGTCGGTCGTCGCTCAGCAAGTGTGCAGGGAGTGCCGATTATGCTGGAGCCCCGCACAGGCTTCCAGACGCCGGGGTGAAGACGAGACACGCAGCACGGCGCCCACAGGCCACATGGCCACGTAGTGCTGATCAAAGACCGGCGGGAGCGCCGTGCTCCCGGTCAGCATGCGGTGGGCGCACTCCCCATTAAATCGACTCCGTGTTCTCAACCATGTGCCGTGTGCACGCTTTTAAATACATGTGCTCTGTCTCTTAATCCTGTGCAACGTGCCCATTTGCCGCTGCAGCCTGCACTGTGCACGCACACGCGTGTGTGCGGTCTCACACCTGCGTAGCCTCGGCCGTCAAGCGCCCGCACATCTAGTCTCTGCCGTAGGGTAGGCTGCACTCTCCACCGAGCCCGGGGCCGTCTCCTCCGGCGGCTGGGCAGCGCTGTGGGGCCGCTGCGGCTCTGACGTCGCTGCTGTTGTGTCTGGAGAGGGCGCCCGACTCAGCCTCCGCCGTCAGCTCGGCAGCTCTGCTCCCCTCACGTTGTCCAGTGGAGGGGAGGGGAGAAGACAGGTCAGGGACCGGAGGGCAGAGCAACAGTGCGGGTGTCCAGCGGGGCCACTGCTGAGCAGACGGACGGGCCCGGCCTGCAGAGCAGCTGCCTGCCAGGGCACAGCCGGCAGATCCACCGCACGTACTGCCTGGGGGCCCGGTCAGCTTGACCCAGAGTTTAAGCCCTGGCGTCAGACTGCTGAAGCTGGGGTGCCCGATCCCCGTCTATTTGCCCCGCGTTTCTGCAGCAGAAGGGACACACGGCCGCCACGCTCCGCGCGCAACCGAGAGGCGGGCAGCAGCACACGAGGCACGGCCGTCTGTGGCCCTGAGCGCCCTGTGACCTCCCGGGCCGCGCCGCCTCCGGGATCTCGAGGGCCGGCCCGAAGCCTCTCTCCAGAGGGTCATCGACCCTCTTACGAAGAGGCCGGTCAGCGGCGGGCGGACGAAGTTGTCCCTCACCCCGGAGCGTGCGCGCCTCCTGTCCAGGTCCAAGCGGTTTCAGGCCGTGACGTTCCCCGCCCAGTGCCGGCGGCCCCACCGCAGGCTTCTCTGGCCGTCCCGGGAACGACCTGTGTTCCCTTCTCTCTCCTTCAGAACCTGGGCTTCGGCTTCTGAGTGCAGGCCCGCTGGGGCTGACCAGAGCTGCGCCCCCGCGTCCTGGGGTCTCCCCGCGCCTGGGACGGCCTCTGACCGCAGGACGCAGGAGTTCCTGGCTCTGCCGACTCTTCTCCCTGCTTCGCGCCGCGTCTCAGACCCGGCCTGGCTCTCGCCCACGGGACAGCGGAGTGGCCGCTGTGCCCACGTCCCCAGACGCAGCCTTGCCAGTGCCACGCACACATGCGGGTGACTCCATACCCGGCTGCTGGGAGCCCGCACACGCCTCGGAGAGCACAGGCATGACGGCCGGCTGAGCCCGCGGTCCCACGCGGTGCGCTGTCACGAGTGCGAACGGGCTTTCTCACTCCACCAGGGGCTGTGGGGGCGCACGGCTGTCCGACGACCCCGCCTGCCCGCCCAGGGGACACTCCACCCCATCGCTGAGTGCCCGTGCCGCTGAGCTGCCTGCGGGAGGCTGCGCTGCGGGGTCGCTGCCTCCCCAAGTACCGCACAGCACTCTGCGTCCAGAAGCGCCCGCTGCTGTTCCATCAGTTCCTGCTTCTTTGCATTGACCTGTATGCGTATCGGCGGACTCGCCCCTGGACTGGATCACAGCCACAGATCACTGGGGCAGAGCCCGAGCCTTTGCGACTCCGAAGAAAGGCACGGCGAGCAGGAACGTCCAAGTGCAGCCACGGATGAAAGTCCACGGCGCTCAGGGGCGTCTGGGGGCCTGAGTGTGGCGCCTCGGTGGCTGAGTTCGTGTGCGGCGAGACCACAGCCCACGCAGGCACACCTGGCGTGTCCACGCTAAATGCTGCTCAGGCAGGACAGCAGCCGGTTCCCGCAGGACGGCAGCCGGTTCCCGCGCACTGCGTGCTGTTGCGGCGAAAACAGACCATGCGGCTTATCGGAGCCATCAGGTGGCAGCTGGAGGTGAAGAGGCAGGTCACAGGCCCAACGTCTGGTGACAGCGGGGGAGCCAGACGCCGGGTGCTGAGCAGGCAGCTTGGGGGCGCTGGAACCCCGAGTCCCACGCTTTCCCTCCTAGCGCTGCCTGAGGGCACCGGCTCGCTGCCGGGCCGGGCCTGCTGCTCCTACCCGGGGCGCCTTCAAGCGGCCTGGCCGGAGGGTGCGGAGGAGGCCTGCGCACTGAGCCGGCTGCGGAGCGGAGCCAGGCCGGGGAATGAAGACGCGCAAATGCAAGTTGTCCCAGCAAGGTGCGCCGTGCGAGGCATGTTTCCTCCGCTGTCATCAGCAGAGGCTAAATATTTTTACAAGACAAGCCGCTTTAGCGTTTCCGAGTTCCAGCGGTAATGCAGTGAGGTGAGTGTCGCCGCTGTTAGAGGCCCCGCTGCAATGAATAGGTAAAAGTTTAATTAGCATATGAATTGTTTGCATGGAAGTGTAATCACTAAACGACTAAAAATAGTTTGTGTTCTTAAATAGGGGAAATCTCTGCTTTGAAATTACCCTAATAATCCGTGCAGGGCCTCTTCCAAGAAGGCACAGAGCCCTTTCCGAGGCTCCCTCCGGAGGGTGGCGGCAGGCCGAGCCGGGCACGGGGCCACCCACGACGCACCCCACACAGCAGCGGGAAGAACCGAACCGGGACCCGTGAGAGCCGACCCTGCCTGTGCGCCTCGCAGCCGAGCTGAGCCAGGTCCCCTGGGAGACCCACTCTTCCGGGGAGAACGGGGGTCGCCCCATTGGAGGCGTCCTTGTTATGAATTCTAGCCAGTTTCTAAGATGCTGCCGCCACACACGCGACAGTCTGCAGCCTGGCTCCGTCACTTCCCAGCACCGAGGGGCGTCTTCTCAGCAGCAGGAAGACGACTGATGTCTGCGGAGTGCGAGGGCTGTTCTCACGGAAGCCACACTCCCCTGGGTCACACTGTGGGTCGGAAGGAACTCGCGAGGCCGGCAGCACACGTCCCTGATGGGCGCGGGCCGGCAGGGGGTCAGGGACAAGGACCCGTCAGCCGGCTGAGCCGAGGAGGGACGCCAGCCATTCTGACCGGGAGTGGTGACTCTCAGAGCCCGATGGGCGATCTGGAACTTTCCAGGCCCCTTTCGAGGCGACGGTGTCTTCAGAGGAGCGGCGGCGCCTTGAGTGGCGCGCTTGTCTGTCACGGAGCCGTTGGACGTGGGAGACTCACGCCTCTGCTCCCGGGAGAGCCTGGCTGCGGGTTACATGTGCGTGAGGCCGGCCCTCCGGTGGGGCCGGGCGCTGGTCCATCTGGCTCCTGCAGTTGTCACCTGTGGTCCCTTGCATTGCTCAGAGGTGTGAACTGAGCGGTGTCCGGAATGCCTGTAGTGACACCTGGCTCGCTGCGTCCAGGAGGGCCGTACACGGGCAATGAGAGGAGAGGAGACTCCACAGCGCGACCCTGGCCAGGAGGGTGTCCCCATGCGGGGCCTGGGAAGGGTGTTCAGGCGAGGCCCCATCTGCCTCCAGGAGAGGGCTCCCAGCAGCCCCATGGCCGCCTCCGACCTGTGGGCACCCTGGTGTGAGCCCCGCTTGAGGGGCTGGGTGATGTGCACATCCAGAAAGGAGACTCTTCAGGGCAAACCCGTGTCCCTCGTCTCGGTGTCCTCTCCCTGCTGTTCCCTACACTGCGCAACGAGGCATCTGAGGCCTGTGCCGGACTGACCTAGTTTCCACTCTCCCTGGGTGAACATGCACCTTGAGGCGCCGAGGACACGTCAGGTGAGGACGTGCGTGTGGCCCCACGAAGGGGGGAGCGTTGCGGGCCTGCCCCCCGGAGCCTCTGCAGCGCCGTGAAGGGGCCCCGCTGTCCCCACGGGCCGGGGTGCGAGGCTGTTCTGCCGCTGCCCTCGGTCCCAGGAGCTGGCAGGGCGGCGGCGGGGTCAGGCCGCGCAGGTGACGAGGACAGGTGTCTCCTTACCTGGCTCTGCCTCCTTGCTTGAGACCCACGTCGCCTGTGAACAAGAACTACAAAGCAGGAAAACAGCATTCTGAAGGGACAGAACAAGCAGGGGAATCAGACCAGAGAGGACAAAGATTTTGATGATCAGACGAAGCATTTAAGTTAACTAGATTTATATCCTAAAGCTCTGACATAGGGTCTGAAATACGTAAGAACAGATTAGGACGTTAAACAGAGAGGGGAAACTTTGTTTAAGGAACAGAGAAGACGTTGTCAAAGAAAACGCTGTGACAGAAAGGAAGACGGCTCTCGATCCGGGTCACCAGCAGGCGAGACACAGCCAGAGCAGGAACCGGGGCTGCTGGGACCGGTGGACACTCCCCGCCGGACAGCCGAGAGGGACACGCGAGGGGTGGAACAGACCCGTCGGGCGACCCCAGGAGTTGCCACATAGCACGGCTGGAGCCTCCCCAGGGGAGAACGGGAGACCAGGCACGTGTCTTCCTCTGCGTCCTCCTCTTTGAAGCAATAACGACTGAGAGTTTCCAAAATTCGCGTGACGTGATAGCCACAGACCAAGCAGCTGAGTTCCCGTCGCAACGGGACGGACGGTGACACGTCCGCCTCCAGGGTTTCCACACTCAAGTGGCAAAGGTGAACTGCACATCTTGAAGAAGAAAATAGAGAAGAGAAAGAAAGCCTTGTCTGCAAGACCAGTTAAGAGCAACAGTGGTAGGTTTTTGTCATAAAGATGGAAGCAAGAAGAATGGAGTGAAATGCTGAAGAGATGGAAAGATGATAAATCAACTGACAATTCTATTTCTAGCTAAACTACCCTTCCAAACTGAAAAAGAAAGTATGACTTTCTTAGAAAAACAAAAACCAAGAGCCGCCTCTCCCTGAGCCCCGGCCGACGGGAAGATTTAAAGCCATTAACAACGTGACATCAGTCAGAAACTTGAATCTACATCAAGGGACATACTCGAAGGTTGGCGCAGACAGTGAAATACATGCTCCTTGTGTTTATTCACTGACGTGGAAGAAAACTGGGGAAGGCGGCGACCAGCGTCTCTGGGCGTCCGCCCGCGTCGGCGAGGTGAAGACGGCAGCTCCTGCAGAGGCGGGCGGCGGGGCCGGGGCTCCTGGGTCAGGCCAGCACCGCGCGTGCAGAGCTGCGCGACCTGGAGGCGGCCGTGCGTTATTTATAGTGGGCGTGCAAGCTCGCAGTGAAACACCAGTGAGTGTAATCCAAGGGCTGGGAAGAAATAAAATGAAGCGTCTGAAGAGCTGTCAAGAGAGGAAGCAGAAAAGGTGTGGAGATGGGGAGACAGAGCCAAACCACAGAGAGAGGGCCTTAGAAACGTGCGAATACCAGCAAGTCATCGCGCAGGCGGCCCCGGGTGACTTCAGAGTGAGCAGTCTGCAGGCACCAACGCAGACAGGGATGGACTTGTGTTTACATGTGGAAAACTGAAAACACTCCATAAATCAAGGACCTCACTAAGTGGAGGGTATTTTGTTGGAAGCTGGAAGAAGATATTGTTAAGGTGCCGATATTTCCACCGTGATCTATAGATTCAACAAAATCTGTATTGAAATGCCAGCAGCCGGCCGCGTGCGGGACTGGGCACCCAGCGTCCACCTGATGACCGTGCTGGAAGCGGAGTCGAGTGGACGACGGAGGGACGCCCGGTGTGGATGAGGCAGAGATGAAAACTGCAGAGGCACCCGCCTTAGGTGCCTCAGAGTCAGAGGGGCCCTGGGGTCAGTGTCGAGAAGCTTCCAGTTCCTGTGGAGGGAGAGGGTGCGCTCATGTCCCGGCGACTCCCCGCTTCTCGCACCAGCTTCAGATGGGCTCCTGTCCCCACAGCCGACCGGGGGCCGATCCGCCCCTCTGGAACCCAGTCCACTGGGCAGGGGGAGGCTGGGAAATACAGAAGTAGGAATATCAAAACGTCAGGCACAGAGTGGGAGGAAATATGAGAAGTGAATTGTGTCCAAGCTCTACTAGGAGACGCTCAAGGGACGAGGATGAGCCAGTAATGAAGCTGGTGCCCATCCCAGCAGACCCCTCGAAGGGACGCTCTGCCGAGAGCAGTCGGCCACATCCTTCGCCCGTCAGCCACTGCGTTCACAATAGCTCTGTGGCCTGCACTCGTCTCAGTGCCGGAGACAGCAGGACGGACCAGCTGCTACTGAGGTGCAGACCGGCCGGCGGTGACCCACTGCCGGCAGGACGCCACCTTAGTGTGTGGTGTAGAGCTGACAAGACTGTCACATTGATCTGGTATTGCGCGCGCACCGACTGTCTTGCTACGAAATGCTCACGCAGAAACCCTACTCGCGAATGTTTGTGGGTCCTGTATGTGATCACCAAAGCTGAGTCCAGAGAGGTGGGCGGCCAGCGAGTGACAGAGGGTGGCTCTTCTCCGTGGGGCACACGGCCGTGGAGGGGCGCTCTGGAGGCAGCCCGCGACGGGCCGGGCACAGCAGGGGCCGAGCGAGAGTAAGAGGTCTGGGCGACGTGGAGGCGGCGTGGACGGCGCCCGGGGCGTGTGCCGCCAGCCTGTCAAGTGGCTGCGATGGAGGAACGTGCGGGGCAGTGCAGGTGCTTGCAGGACGGGCAGCGTGGGGGACAAACACCTGGTCGGCACCATCTGGGGACAGGCTCGGGCTCGAGAGCAGATGTGACAAAACGAGTCACGTGGCCGTGGTCCGTGAAGACCCTCGCTGGGGCCGGGGAGACAAAGCTGCCCACTGCTCCGCAGGGCACAGGAACATCCGGCGGTGACGGAGAAGCAGTGCGGGGCCCAGAGAGAAGGGTCAAGGGTGTGTGTTTTGGGGGTGAGCCCCCGCTCTGTGCTCGTTCACGGGGAGCCTGGAACTGCAGCACTTGGAGCCCCTGAGCCCAGAGCCTGGGCCTGCAGTCTCCAGACAGGGGACAGGGCTCCTAGACACGAGACACGGGGACCAGAGCACCTAGCGGGGCGCAGGGCAGTGCTAGGGAAAAAGTCCTCAGCTGGGTGTCCGGGGCCCGGGCAGCTGCCCAGCTCCCCATGGCCAAGGCTGGGACAATGAAGCAAAAGTGTGTAAGGCAGACCGGTCAGGGGAAGAGCAGGCTCCACGTGAACCCTGAGAAGGGAGAGTCACCGCTGTCCTCAGCTAGCCTCTCCCTGCGGAGCTGACCACCCCGGGCCAGCACGGCCGTGTGGCCCGGCCCTGGATGCGGGGGCTTGCGGCGGGGCCCTGGCCCCGGGGGACGCAGCTCAGGGCAGGTGGCAGCAGGACACCGTCAGCAGGACAAACGAGCTGGCCCCAGGGCCCCGGAACCACCGCTTGCTCAGCAAAGACGAGTCTGAGACTGTCACTCCAAGACAAGGCAAGAGGACAGGCTCATCGCAGGTTTATTGTTTAAATTTTGGCTGATTTTTCTATTTACAGCCTTTTAAATCTATTCTCAACAGATGCCCGATTTTCAATGACAAGCACACATTTAGTTTTTTCGTTTTTTAAATTTTATTTACTCGACATTCTTTAACAGTTTTTAGGGAAGTAACATAAGATGGCATCCTAAGATTCTAGATCTACGCGTCAGCGAGACTCGTCATGAATCCTCCTCGGTGCGTGCTCACAGCTGCCCCGGTCACCCTGCCAGCCTCCCCGGCCTATCCCACTAACCCCCGCGCTCGGGAAGGTCTGCTTCTCGATTTGCCTCGTTTGCTTGTTCCTTGATTCAGATTAAGTCAAGTAATGACTGTTAATTATCAAATACGTATATAATAAAGTATTTACCAAATATTTTGGATACTTTAACAATAGGTTTTCTTGGATTTTCTATTTCTATAATCATATTTTTAGCTATTTATCTATGTTTCATTATTCTTCATGAAATCCAGTCTCCTAAGGGGAGTCTGCTTTTCCTCTTCTCATTTTAATGTGGCTTTAGTAACAAAATGTTTAGAAGCGCTTTCTTTACCTATTTGTTTTGTTAAATAGGTCTTACATACCTAATTTCCCTATTTGCTGTTTTTTTCTAAATTTCTTTCCCCCCTAATCAAACATTTGAATTTAATCAAATGTTTGTAGCTTTTTTGATAACCCTTTGGCATTTTTCACCTTTAATTTGTTGATCTGATAAATTATTTTGCTGTTTTTCCTGATTTTTAATTATTCATCCTTTTCAGGATTAATCTTACTTGATCATAATTAATAAACCTGTGGCTATAGGTAGGTATTGCTTTGTTGACGCATATTTAGATTTTTGCAACATTATTAATATTTAAAGTTGATTTGTGCTTTTCATTTTTCTGTGTTTTGTAATTTTGGGTAAATAATTTATTCAAACTTCATAAATGATATGAGTAATATTCCATCTTTTGGTGGGTCCTTGAGTAGTCTAAATAACATTGGATTTATCTGACATTTCTTTGACACTTTAAACATTTTAAAAGACAAGCTTTATCACGTTTTCAAACTTTTTGATAATTGGTGTATTCAGATTTTCAAATGCTTCTTGGGTCATTTTTATAATGTATGTTTTACCAGAAAATAATCCACCTTCTGTTGTTTTTCAGGTATTTTCCTAGTGTTAAAACTATTATTTACCTCTAATTACTTTAACTCTTTTGTTTTATTATTTTCTATATGCTTAGCATTATATTTACTTCTTAATTGGGTTCACAAGTAGAATATTGTTCTTATAAAAGGAAAGCCATCTATAAAATTATCTTTTTATGTCTCTTGTTTACTGTATATCTCATTAATTTAATCTTTCATCTTGTTTCCATTATTTTTAATCTTTATTGATCTCACATCCTCATTTCTTTTAACTTGTTTTTATTTTCTTTCTCTAAGTTTCCAGAATGTATATGCATTTCCTTTTGGTTTGTTTCTTTTTTGTTAATTTAAAGCAAAAATTTAGAGATTTGCTATGTCCCACATTTTGGTGATAGATGCCTTCTTATTCCTTGCTTCAAAGAGTTTGTGAGTTCAGTCCATTTACTCTTCATTATTCAAAGGGGTTCCTTGTTGCAATTAGATTCTTAAGTCATGTTTAGTTTCTTTCTGATTTTGATTATTAACTTGCATGGCCTTTAATTCTCTACCATTAAGAAAAAGACTATGGTTTTGAGTAGAATGATCTCTGCAGATAAAATATTTTTATGCAGAAAATTCTAGAGTTTTCACACAAAGAAGACTGAGAATGAATAAGCAAATTCAACAACATTGTGAGCTATAAAACAAACACAAAATCAGTTGTGTTCTGTACACAAACAATGAGCAATCCCAAAGGATTTCACAGAACAATTGCATTTACTTGAATATCAGAGATTATAAAATATTTTGGAATCAACTTAACCAAGGAGGTAAAAGACTTGCACAGTGGAAATGGCAAAAGAGACATCACGTCTCTGGATCAGGAAACGTAATTACGCAGTTTTGTTAAGACGGCAGCACCACACGACGTGACCTATAGCTCTAACGGAGCCCTTATTAAAATATCAATGGCCTTTTGCATAAATAAAAATTTCCGTCCTAAAACGGCTACGGAATCTCAGAGGACCCAGAAGACCCCCAAACCAAATGGAAGTAGAAGAACAGACTTATGCTTCTGGCTTGAAACTCACTACAAAGCTGCGCAGCTCAAAACAGCACGGCTCTGGGGTCGAGACAGACGTTCACAGGGTGAGTGCAGCACGCGTCCCAGGGCAAACCTTACAAACACAGCCGAACTTCTCCCCAGCGATGCCAAGACCTTGTGATGTGATCCGTGAAAGAAGTAATTCACAAGTCACTCACTACAATGAAAACCTCTGCTAATGAGGAGACGAGCCACATGCTGGAAGAAAATCTTTGAAAAGACACAGCTGCTAAAGGAGGTATAGTGAGTATAAATCTGTGAGGAACTCTTGAAACAGCCTCGGAAAACGCACAACCTGTGTAAAACTCGCACCCGCACAGACAGCTCCCCGAAGAAGGCGGCAGGTAAGCGCAGAGGCGGTCGGGACAGCGCCGATGTCCTGCACTCCTGCTGCAGAGGTGCCGGCACAGACCCTCCCGTGTGCGAGGCGTGGGCCCCAGAGCTCGGGCGGCGGGAACGCAAACTGCAGACACCGGACACGTCTGCGGTTCCTTACAAAGCGAGCGTCCTCCCCATCCGACCCTAGACACACACCTCGTCCTTCCCCACAGGAGCTGCAAACCCACGTCCACACATCAGCCTGCACAGCGTCCGCGGCGGCTTTGCTCAGACCGCCCCAGCGTGGCGCGACCAGGCTGCCCGCGGGTGGGTGCGGGAGGCGCCGCGCGTGCAGATACGGGACAAACTCAGAGCGAAGAGAAGTGAGCTGCCCGGCCAGGAGAAGGCCTGGGGGCCGACATCGCGTGACTCAGTGAGGGCAAGGCCACGGGCTGCGGGATCCCGCGGCCGACCTGGGCAGGTGCGTCTATGGAGACGTTGAAAGGGTGGGTGACGCCAGCGTCTGGGCGGGAGGGGACACGGGAGGCTTAGGGCAGTGACACTCCGTGTGTGACATGGTAACCGTGTGTCGTGTCATATACTTGTGCTCACCAACAAGTGGCGGACACCAAACGTGCGGGGTCGGGGTGAGGCCTCGGTTTCAGCCTGAGGGAAGAGTCGAAAACGAGTCATTGGCGGGGGCGGATCCGTGGCACAGCGCACCCCGCTGAAACGACAGGGAGAACCAAGGCACGTCTGAGAGAAGAGCAGCGAGTCGATGGGCACGGCTGCCGGCTTTGGCGACAAAATAGCGGGTGTTTAATGTGCACAGTCCCAGCGCGCGATCGAAACTGCATCGGAACTACAGCAAATCCACTACGGATTCTTGCTCGAGAGGAGAGCGAGCTGAAGCAACGCGGGGCTCTGGGATCCTAACGGAGAGGAAACGGGGTGTGACTCCAGCTCATGAGTGAGGGAGGGAGACAGCTCAAGGAACAGTAGACAATTCTGTGAGAAACAGCAAGAGGGTCCCCTGGTGGCCTGGGGTCTAGGACACCTGCCAGCAGGCCCCCACATCCCAAGGGCCCGGGTTCAAGATGTGGGACCAGGGGGAGCCACCAATGTGAACAACTAAATGAAAAAACCCCGAATCCTTCCTCCTCCTCTCTCTTCCTGCCTGTCTAGTCCCTTTATTCCTGCCTGTGCCTTTCCTTACAAAAAAATTAAGTAGAAGAAAAAGAAACGAAGTTAAAGGGGATCAGTGAAAATAGTCTAAAAAAAAATTAAATAAAAGAAAAAGAAACAGAAAGTGAAAGGGGATCATGCAAATATTCTAGTTCTCCGTCACTAGAGGCGGAGTCCGTATTTCAGAGTGACTTTCACAGGAAGCCCACAGAGGAGTATGCACAACATCTAGGAGTCAGTCGGTAACATCTGGGCGACGCTCGTGACAGTCTTTCCTCGAAGGCACAAGCAAGTCACTAAGTACGAAGAGCCCGGCTTCGTTCACAGCAGGAGCAGAAGCAGCAGGGTTCCCTTTCCGCCCCGTCCTGCCCCGTCCTGCCCCGTCCTGCCCCGTCCTGCCCCGTCCTGCCCCGTCCTGCCCCGTCCTGCCCTGTCCTGCCCCGTCCTGCCCCGTCCTGCCCGCCGCCACCAGGGGCTCCTGCGCCCTCGCCAGCTGGCCCTGCCCTGGAAGGGGGCGCCGGAACCCCAGGGGTCTTTACAAGCAGAAGAGGGGAGGCGGGCTCCACGCTCCCCAGAGATGCCATCAAGCAGGGCTGGTGGCTTTCGGGACACAGTGACGGAGCAGAGCAGGGCTCAGAGATGGGACACAGAGCACGGTCCCTGGAGACAGGGAGGCGACACCGCCCAGAGGCGGGCAGGTGCCTGCTTCTCCGTGTGTCCAGCCTGGGCAGCAGGAACAGTGCGGCGGCTTTGTCTGGAAGTGTCTCTGCAGTGGGAGGCGGCTCCTGGGGATAGCGGTGCCGCCAGAGGTGGCGGGTCCCCTCAGCGCATCAGCGCTCACGCTCGCTCTCTTCCTTGGGGCTGTCCCGCTGGCCGGCTCCCGCGTGCAGGGGCCGCTGCATCTTTGCCAGGCGCTCGCTGAGAGTGTCGGTAAAAGACGCTCCTCACCGGTCAGAGTGCCCTCGCACCTAGGAGGGGCGCGCAGGGGTCAGGAGCGGGGCTGCTGGACTGTGTGTCTGCGGAGCCCTCACCCACGGCAGGGGTGCAGCCCCGCCACCCAGCGGAATGCGGCTCCGGCGAAGGGGCGTCCCTGTGACAAGATGGGAGACCCTCCCAGAAGATACAGTACCAGCACCTTCCTCCCTTGAGGGGGCCGAGTGACGGGCACAGGACACGCAAACCTCAAAGGCAAAGGCAGCCCAGAAATTCAGCCGCACTAGGACGGGGTCCCTGGCTCTGAAAACGTGCCGAAGAAGCTGGGAGACCAGCCCCGGAGCAGAAGCACAGATTTGCCACCCGCTTAACTAACAAAGGATTAATCATCGAATCGATATTAAAAATGCTTCTCCAAATCAGTCATAAAAGGCAAACAACCTAATAGGTTCACAGCAGAGGAAAAAATATGGCAAATAAACACACGAACAGATGCTTAACCCCATTAGTAATCTGAGAAATGCAAATTAAAACAATAATGAGATACCATTTGCACCCACCAGATTGGCGAAAGTTGCAAAGTCTGACAGCCTACTTGTTGGTGAGGGTGTCCCGGAGCCAAGACTCCACGCCGGTGGCGGCGACGTGGGGACGGAGGTGGCGACGTGGGGACGGAGCCGCCGGCAGCCTGCAGACAGACCCTGGCGGGACAAGTCTGCGTCCTCGGAGCTGGCAGCTCGGCTGTCGCCGGAGCTGTGACGAGAGCAGATGCCCAGGCATCCGCGGCGCCCACGGGCCCCTGCCTCACCCGTGGGGTCTCCCTGGCTGAACGGAGAACGTTGCATTAAAGCGAGCGTGGAGGCCGCCTCATCCGCCCACAGCTGGGGAAACCGCGTGCAGCGCATTTGGGAAATCATTGACTCCAATTAAAATGACGTTCTCTGCAAAACACTGCTCTTCTCATTTAGGTTTTGTCTACTCTTTTCGCCTTCCTTTTTCACAGTTATTAGTCAGTTCCGGAAGGAGCTCCTGTGCCCCAGGAACCAGCCCGTTTCTGAGCACGGACGTCGGCCCTGAGGCTGAGCCCGTGTGTGCATCTGTCCGTAAGGACGCTCCGTGTCTGGTTGACTCATGTTCTAATTGCCAGCCAGTGGGTTTGGATTTGCTGCAAGGGGCCATCGGGACAGACCACACCTTGCTTTCGCCTGTAAATCAGAAAGGATGACAAAAAGATAAGTGGGAGTTTCTGTACAGCCGATGAGAGGCGGCTGAACATAAAGGAAAATGAGTCACAAAACTTGGAAGGCAAATGTGCATCCTTATTCTAGCTGAGACTGTGCCTTCCTTTCTGTATTATTTGTATTTTTGTACTTTGCAAAATCACAGTCCTCCGACATTTCACTTGCTTCCATCTCCTCGTAGTCGCCTGTAACGAAACCAGCTGTCACGGGCCCTGCTGGACAGTTCCCACGAGTGGTGCCTGGATGACGCTACCGCTTGGAAAAGATGTCTGTTGTGTGTAAATGTTCTTTTCACAGTACATCTGAAAGCCGCATCTTAACCCAAAGAGAAGGGTGCTGAAAGGAAATAATCCAGGAGAAACGTCCTTCAGCAAAAGGGAACGAGCGACGGTTCGCTCCTCGCAGATCCCGAGGCCGCTGGGTTAGCGTGCGGACGGGAGGCAGGGCTCACGCGGGGTCGTTCCGCCTCCTCCCGGCCCCACCGCAGCCCCGCTGCAGCGTGAGCCACCGCCTCTTCCTCTCCGACAGAGGCGAGATGACTTTGCTGAAATAATGAAACACATGGATGGAAAATAACCCCAAAGATGGGAAAGCTGAAAATGCAAGATTGATAAAGTAATTTTAATTTGGCTCTACATATGTTAAGGTAGTTAGGGTGACTTTTGTGAAGGAGTCCAACTGTGTAAAGACAGATGTGCAGAAACTGATTAGACACACGCGCGCGCCCCTCCCCGGCGGGCACGGGCTCTTGGCAGGGAGGCCCGCCGCCCCGACTGCAGCGCCTGGCAGGCGGGTCTGCGCAAACCCGGGCGCCCCCAGGGCCGGGCCCTGAGGCCTGCAGGGCCCCCAGCACCAGCCGTCTGCGGCTGCGGCATTTCTGACGTGGGCAGAGGCGCCAGCTCTGGAGGACGGGAGGACCGTCGCCTGCAAGGGCGGCCCTCGGTGATTAGCTGGCGCCGGTGGGTCTGCCCTCTCCTGGGTGTCAGGACTGTTTCTCCTCCTGGGTCGCTTCCCGGGCTCAGGTCCTCACCGGGAGGGTGGCTCCTGTGTCACCTTCATCTTCACACGGGCTTTGCTCCGCTGGGCACGGAGGTCACCCCGCAGGACCCGTGTCCGGGACGCTGTCTGCGGGTCAGGGGAGGGGATCTCTCGAGCTCATGAACGGACCCGGCAGTAGTTGGTCGCAGCTCCCGCAGGGCGTCCCGCCATTCTGGGGACAGGCGGTGTCTCCAGAGTCCCCAGACACAAGTTCCTTGCAGGGCAGTGCCTGGAGGTGGCGCGGGGGCTGGAGGCCGCGAGGAAGCGGTCGTCTGATGGGGCGGAGGGTTGCGAATGAGGCCGCGGGGATGCCTGTCCGCCTGTCCGCCTGTCCGCCTGTCCGCCTGTCCGCCTGTCCCCCCGCAGCGTGTGCCCAGGGCTGAGCCGGCTCAGGGTTCCAGTGGCAAGCGTCAGGTGTGACTTTGGCAACGGCCTCGCCGACTTCACCAGCGCCCAGCCCCGGCGGTGGCACCGGCGTTCTCTGCACTTTAAGATACTTTTCTTCCTGAGGGTGCAGCCAGCTGTCTCCCCAGAGTCCCGAAGCTCCGCCTGGTAACATACCGTGAAGTGAGGCGACCAACCCAGGCCAGGAGCCCGCGGCTGATGGCAGGTGCTGCCCCCGCCGGCAGGAGGGTCCGGTGACTCCCAGAGAGGCCGCCGGAGCCAGCACCACCAGCACCGCCAGCAAGAGGGCCGTGCTGGTGACGCTGATGCCCGTGCCCGCCCGCCACGGCTCCTTGAGGAGCACGTGCGAGGCCTGTGCGATTACTGCGGGTCCCGCCTGTCAGCCGGGACCACGGCCGGCAGGCCTTCCCAGACGGCCCCGGACAGGCGTGTCCACGTGTCCCCGAACGCGCCCGCTCTGCCCGCCTGCACGCCCTCTCGCCCTGTGCAGGTGTTAGCGTGACGGCCGCATATCAGTGCCCCTGAGCCATCGGACCTGTGACACCTGCCTAGGGCAGGGCCTTCCTACCAGGGGCGTCCGGGACCCGGTCAGTGCAGCCCTCCGGGACCACACTCTGTGCGTGTGAGCGTCTGCATGACCTGGCCTGGCAGCCCCAGCAGTAGCACCTCTTCGTCCTGGCGGCCCGACGTCCAGACCCCGTGTCTCTGGGTGGGCTCTCCTGGGACCCGGCCCTTGGCCGGCAGATGCCTCCTCCTGCGTCCTCAGGGTCCTCCCTCTGCTGCGTACGTGGCTCGTGCAGGGGCCCAGGCGTACGCTGACGCCCAGGGCCTGCTCTCCGTGACCACCGCTGCGGCGGCCTCGTGGCCCCGCCGACCTGCACCCGGGCTCCCGCGCCCGCTCTGGTGGTCCAGCACCGCCCACAGCACCCACCACAGTCAGACACGCCTCTTGGTGCAGGCGGGTGTCCCCAGAGCGTCCCCATGACAGCTGCCTTGAGGCTGGTCTCACCTGAATGGGCCTTCTGTGCTTTGTGTTGACTCATCTTTAACACTGGACTTTTCTGTTTTGAGTGGAATAGACTCGGGTACCTCAATAAAAGCTAATAGAAGATGTGTGGCAAGCGCTTCCCCAATCTCGTCTGGGTGTGTTTCCAGGGGTGTCTTCGGATGCAGTGTCTCTTCCCTTCGATGATGAGCTCGTGTGTCCGGCCGTGTCTGGCGCTTGCCCGCCCGCCCGGCGCTGGGCGTAGGGACGAGTCACGGCCCGTGTGCCGCGGACTGAAACCTACGGGCGGTGTGTGTGCGACTGGCTTCTGGCTGTCCCTCCCGTCGGAGTTTTTTCTGTGATTCGAGCCAACATCTCGCATCTTGATTGACGAAGCTTCCACTGAGTCTTGAAATCATCTGGAGAAAGTTCTTTCCCTTTGTCTTTTCTTTGCTTTCATTATTTTAGATGATTTGTGTTTCCATGTGCATTTTAGAATCAGTTTACTAATTCCTTGGAAAAACCTGCAGTGATTTTCAAAGGCTTGATGAAATTCATAGGTCAATTTAGGAGAAAAACAGTGTACTGATATTGTGTCTTCCAATCCATCAGGAGGGTGTGTCTCACAACTTATTTATTTCACTTCTTTCATCGATCGTAGCTTTGTTGTGAATTTATTCCTAGGTATTTGATTTTTTAAATTACATTTTAAACTACAGTTGAAAAAATCAAATTCCCCTTTGCTCATTGCTACGTGCAGAAATTAGTGCAACATCACTTTATAGATTAACATTTTATCCTGGGAGCTGCCTAAATCCATGTTAACTCGTGGGACATTTCTCTTTTGCGATATCTTGCCATCAACAAATAATGGTTTTCTTTTCCCGTTGAATGCATATGCCTGTTTCTTTTCTTGTCCATTTCTCTGGATAAGACATCAAACAGTATGTTGAACAGAATTAATAAGATGAGACGTCCTTGTTTTCCTGACCTGTGAGGGAAAATATGACAAAGGTATTAAAATTGTTAAAAATACATAAGATCTCTTCTGAGTATAAAGTCAAAACCATAAATTGAATACTAGCATGTAATTCAAAACTGTGTAAAAAGATAATGATCCATGGCAAAGAAGATAATTGCAGAAGGCAACATTCATTTAACTTTCAAAATCAACACACTTAATCTTTACATTAAAGGTTAAAGAAGAAAATTCACAAGGTCATTTCATCAGAGGCCTTAAATCATTGGGTAAAATTCTACACTTGCTCATGATAAACACTCAGAAAACCAGGGGCAGAAAAATACTTTACTGACCTGGAAAATAATGTCTCCTAAACCCCACAGTAGCTGACCACAGGCGTTAGTGAAACATCGAATATTTTTATTTGAGGTCGGAAGACAAGTGGCACATCCACCATCACCTGCCATTTCAATGTGGAGTAAATATCCTGGCAAATTTAACCAGGAAAGGAAAAGAAAACAAGATATTGAAATTGGAAAAGAAGAAACAAATCATCTTTTTTCCTTCAGCATCGTCATTGTGTGCGTACAAAGAACCCTGTGCAGCCGCAGAATGGTAAGTAAAACAGTCTTCTCTTGTGAGACAGAGATACAAAATTCAATTTTCTTTATATTACCAAACTTCAGGTAGAAAAGTAAACTAAAAATGATGCGACATATAACGCAATTAGGAGCAAGGAACAGGGAATAAACTGATGAAAAACACGGAAAACAACTACACTGAACAATTCCCAGCGTTCCTGGGAAAAATGGAAGAAAACCCAGCACTTAGCGGGTGTTCTATGTTCATGGATGTTAACAGATAATAGTGTGAAGATGTAACATTTTATAAGTTGAGTAGCGCTTTAAATATAGTTCTCACGAGTTTTCCAGTGCTTGTCACAACTGACTTATAGTCAAGTGAGGCAATGCTGAAAAAATATGAGAAGTTACTCAGATGGCATAGATCGACCAAGGGCATCACAGTTATGACACCATAGTGCTGGCTTTAGAGGAAAAATGAACCCAGCGGGTTGGAACGCCCGTGGGTGCCGTGGAATCAGCCCACCCATGTGCACCTGGCTTGTTTGCAGGTTACAACACACGTGCGTCAATTACACAGATTTATCCCCAACGCGGGAGGATCTGCATCCCGTAACAGAAATGGCTGGTGAGTCGGACCCCATTAAAATTTTAAGATGTCCTTTGTGAAAGATAATGTCATGAAAATCGAAGACAAGCCACCAACTGGGAGGAAATCTTTGCAAGAGACCTAGCTGATAAAGGACTGCTCTCCAAAATACACAAAGAACCCTTAAAATCAACAATAAGAAAACACATTGATTAAAAAATGGACGAAGACCTGCAGAGACGCCACAGAAGCCACATTTTTAAGGTCATTGCTGCTGGAGGTAGAACTCCAGTTGGGCCTTTTCTTTTATCGTCTTCGGCCATTGAAGTTCATTGGGCTGTTACCTTCCTGTCTCTGCTTCTTTGTTCTGAAGGCAGCCCAGTCTCTTCTGGGTTGTCTTTTACTTTGTCACATGATTTGTTCTTTGTTTTTCAACTGTTTGAATATTACCAGCCGAGACGTGGGACTTTCTGGTGTTTTTGCTGGGTGGGTTTCCCTGATTTTCTGGGTCCAGGGCTGTTCCTTTTATCTTTTCAAATATCTCCTGCGTCCTATTTGCTCCGGCCCCTGGGGCTCCGATCGTGTGGCTGTTACAGAGGGATCGCTCACTGGTCTCACACTCTCCATCCTGTCACCGTGGCATAGTTTTACCATTTGTGATGTTGATGCCGATGCGTTTTCTTTGTGCTTTGCTTTGGCTGATGTGTGCTGCTCTGTCTTCAGATTCACTTATATTTTTAAAAGATGGGTTCCATGTCTCCAGCGAGCGTCCCTGCCTTTCCGCAGTGCTGTGCAGTGTCCCCATCATGCCACTGAATTCTCAAGGGCACAGCTACTCGTCTGGAATTCTCTGACCTCTGCTGACTGTACCCTCTCCCAACCATGCACAGTGATTTCTTGCTTCTTCGTGTGCCTTTAATTTTGAGTGTGTGCCAGGCATCGTGCATAAAAACAGTAGAGACTAAAATAATTACCTCGACAATGGCAAGCCCTTCTTCTATCAGGCTGGGAATAGGGGGCCGTTTATCCAGCTCATCTGCAGTTGAGCTCAGTCCTTTTCTTTGTGGCAGTTTTCATCAGATTTTATTCAGTTCTGGCTTCAGAAGGTCTGGGGAAGGATAGCAATTTTCTTTCTTCAGGCCTTGAAATGCAAGCCTTAAATCCCAGGACATTTTTCTTTCTTTCTTTTTCGTTTCAAATAAATATATAAATCGAATGTCAGATTTTCTGGTTGTTGGGAATTCTTTGTGTACCTTTGTCTTTTTGGAGGAAGGTTAATTCAAGGTACTCGGGACTCTAAACTTTCATGCCAGTCAACCCATGGCCACTAAAATCTCATGGAAATTTTCCTACCTGCTTCTTACTCCCTCAATTCCCTGTAATGCTGTTCCTCCCTGAAGTTCACTGGAGGTGAAAGAAGCTCTCGCTACCTTCTTGCTGAGAGAGCACTTGCTCGTTTCTAGATTTAACTCTACGTGGCGTGTAGCTTCCCGACGGGCGATGAGAACTTTGGTTTGACGCTTATCCAGACCATCCTCACTGTTTGCGTGGACATTGCCACCCTCGCTTTTCCCTGGATCCTAATTCAAAACAGAAGCCCAGCTGCTTGCTTTAAGCCCCGTCACTGGACTGGAGTCTAGTTTGAAGATTCATGACAGTGGGATTTATCATCCCAGCAGGGACATTTTTCAGAGTAACAGGAAATCATAAAAACAACAAAAATGATATAAAGTGTTTATTATCTGACAGTTGACTTCATTTTACTGATAAATCTCTAAAATAGCGATATTGAAAACAATGCCAAATTATTCCTGAAATGCGTGTCTGGAAGCACTAAAGCAAACTGCTGCGAGCTGTGGATGGTCGGTATTCACCGGGCACTCACAGGCTCCTGGGTTCATGTCCAGAGTGCAAGCAACTTCTAAAGCAAACCTGTCTCTTTAGCAAAGGCTTCTTATTGTTCTGAAGATGTTTTTAAACCTCGGACCGTTTTGCATGTTTCACAAATTGCTGTTAATTATTCTTCAGAGGTTGAACTTGCGATTCATAAGTTTGAAATTACCGACATCTTCAATGGACTCTTTCTTGCCAAACATAATTGTTTTTTGAGAGAAAAGGGTCTTTTTGTAAATACTTAGATAATTAGTAAGCTCAGAAAAAATTCTGCTAAATGGAAGATAATTTCAATTCTATTGTTTTATACTGAGATATGTATGTTTTATTCTTTATACTTCCTCAATTGCTATCTTCCCCCTTTTATTCAGGAACAAAAAATCCTCATAAAAATATAGCAAAAAATAATGAAATGAAGGTGTGGAAATGAAGGCATAATGTTAGCAATTCCTTGGTAATGTCTCCATGTCCTGATGGTGTAGAAAGAGTGGCCTTCTCAATTTCATTTCTTCTGCGTTCAGAATATAAATGACTCTCGTAACAGGAGCTCCAGCAGAAGGTATTTTAATACATGGAGATATTGCAAACATAATTATTCAATTTTTAAATGAAATCTGTACACTTTGTCAGCTCTTTGCGTTTAATTTGTTGTGTTCCGCCTGGCTTTCTGGGGTATTCTTCGACGCCCTCCTCTTTGCACATAATTTATTTGTTTATTTATTTTTGAGGGGGTTGAGTTGAGAACCAGTCAAGAATGCAGTTCATTGACGTTGAAAAGTCTTTACTTTTTTGGCCACAAAATGGCAAAGGTTTGCTTACGCATCTCTGAAAGCTCTTCTTAGGAAATACAGTAGAAGTGGTGTGGCCACAGGAGATGTGATTTCCGTTTAGGCCACTTAGGTTGGTGCACAAATGAGTCCTTTTTCACTCAGCGTCTTGCTTGCTTTGTTTTTTGGCGAATGTCTGCTTTGGTTGATATAGTTCCTTTGCTCGCTTCTCTGTCACCACACAGGAGTCAAGCGTCACGCGTCGCTTGTCTAGCACACGGGTTCACGCAGACGGGCAGCCTTGACGCGTTGTGTCCCCACGTATCATCCGCGGACACAGCAGGTGTCTGCTCTCGCCCGCCTTACACGTGTGCAATGTTCTACTGCCGTCTTCCTCCCACAAAATAACGAAAACCTGTATTAAGCAGAAAACAAGTCCCTTGAGTTTCACACACTCTTTCGTCCGATCCACGATGGGCCTTGGAGAGGGCACGCACTCCTCACCGCGTGGAAGGTTCCTGTCCAGCAATACTGGTTTTCCACAGCATTCTCCAGCTCCTCTGCAGTCCTACAGTTCTGGCAGCTCGATGTCTCTCCATCGGTGGCAGCTCATAGCTCTGGATGCCACTAAAGAGCAGCAGCCCCGCGGGCTGAGTCTCACTGACGCCTCACAGGAGTCGTCACTTATTCAGAATGTTATTTTTACCGTCTGCGATCGCATCAAACTTGCATTTTTCTTGGCATCGCCAAAGCAAATAATTGTGTATTGTGTTAACATGTTATCTCAACGTGTAACTGTCACGATGGCCTCGCACGTTTCACCGTCAACAAGACGAATGTAAGGGGGTCAAAACATTGATCCCCCAGGGACAACACCCACCATCTGACGCGCTGCTCTCAAACTGGCGTTCTGTGACTTGGCAAATCTCCTTTGCTCATCAGCCAGCAATGTGCTTCACTTCTCTCTGTTCACAGAGGGAGACTTGAAGTTAAAATTACTCCGGATGAATTGGAAGAAGCCTGGTGTGTGAAGGGGACCCACGCTGCCCACTCCCCGGAACGCTGGAGGCGGCGCCCCTGGGGGCGCGAGTGACTCTCGGGGGCTTACCTCCGGCCAGGCCAACATTGGGAGAGACGCCGGAGCCTCTCCCCAAGTGGTGCGCCCTCAGGCCGTGTGGGGTCACTGGCCTCCCTGGGGGGACAAATGACGGCGAACCTTCGTACGGATGACACCTGTCTTCAACTTTCTGGAAACTCGGCAAGTCACTATTTCATTTTTAAATTCAACATGTGCTTTCTAAAGCCCTTGATTTCCCAAAGAATGATTGCAAATCAATAAAGCGTTAGCAGCAGCCACCTACAGGAGGGCTCTGCTGGCAGGAAGGGGTGACTGCGCTTCAGATGTGACCTGGCCCACGCCCGCCGGGCCTACGGCTCCCAGGCCAGGCCTCCCCGGGTGGAGGCCGCGTGCAGGCCCGTGTCTGCGCCCGAGAAGCTGTCTGGCTGCGCGAGCACGGGCGCCCCGGCTTTGGTGATTTGGAGCGTTGGCACCCCGTCCCTCCCCTTCAGGACCCCTCATCCTCCTCCTAAAGGGAAACTAGATTTTCCTTTTTCACCAGGGATCACCTTCTGAACTTTAGGTAATTCGAGGAGCGCAACGTGATTTGAAATATTTTCAAACTATATGATGAAGCAGCTTGAGCCGCAAGTGACTGGTTTCAGCGCACGACGCCTCCAGGCCGCCACCGTCCTGCTGTCCTGCTGTCTAACCGGCCCCCAACCCCGGGTCTCCGGCCCCGTCCCTCTCCTTTCGGTGACCCCTGACTGGGTCTTGAAGTTCAGAGTTCATGCCTGTTTTCTTCTGCTCGCACGTTCGTTCCCGTTCACCTGGGTCACGCGGCCCGGTCCGCCGGTGCCTCACGCGCGGGCGCCCCGCTGCTCGGAAGGGTCCTCCACGGTGTGCAGAAAGGTTGAAAGAGAGATGCTCCTCTTTTTCAAATGCAGCCTCTGTGGAAGCTAGAATTCTATGCTGCCTGTGCCTGATGCCGGATGAGACCGGCGAGAAGTCTGGTGTGACGCTCTCACAGGTCCCTGCGTCAGACTGTGCTGCTTCCATTGTGATGAGACGGTCAGACGTGTGCACAGAACTGAAGGGATGAGCCATGTGCAGCGGCCAGGGGAGCAGCTAGGAGACAGACAGACGGCAGACGGACAGACGGACAGACAGATGCGCTCACGGGGATAGTACGTTTGAACCAAACTCCGTAAATCTGAACCAAAACTCACAGCAACACACTGGAACATATGTTGTCATTAAATTAGCAATTCTTCCTGTTTCTATGTTGAGCTCACTCATCAGAAATTGTCTGCGTTCTTCAAAGTTTTAATAATGAGGCATTGGCCCTGCATCTAATATGGTCTCTCTTAGAATAACACAAGACGGTTCCACGAAAGGAAAACTTCAGGTGACTTTTTCTCATTGCATGGCCATGTGCGATTTATGTGCCTTCTCAATGCAGGGATGACGGAACCACAGTGACTTCCAGAAGAGAATCGTCGTCAGAGAGACGCCTGGCTGAAACAGTCCTGGTGGAGTCGGGTGGTCAAACCACGCATCGGGCCTCCTGGCGCGTCCGCAGAACGTCAGAGCGATTTCGAGTCGACGCGACGCAGACACACACCATCCAGAGGCGCTCAGTCCACGCGTCTCGCTATGATGAACGTGTCTATATGGTTGAAATTACATCCTGTGCTTTCTTTTGGTATTAGTTGATTTAAGTGTTAGGCGGGATTAATAAAATAATTGCTTTCCTGCTCCCGCTCTGTCCACAATCAATCATTCCATCTGTACTGTAAAGAATTTTCACATTTGCCATCCTTCCTGCTCTATTTACTCTATAAATAAACAGCAGCTCTTTACTCACACTCGTATTTCTTATTCTTCTGTAAGCTCTTCCCTGTCTGCTTGGAAGAAAGTCTCAAGTTTAAAGGCACCAGGCACCGCTTCTGTGATCGTGGAACAGAACTGGGCGTCGCCGTCATCCTGCCTCCAGAGCTGACCCCGCTGCTTTCCCACGACTGCCCCTGAGGAAGCAGTTCTTCCGAGTGGACAGACCGCTTGTCACGGTACAGACACATTTCACTCGGCTTTTCCTTTGACGTTTTGATCAGCTGTCGGTTATTGCCCGGAGGTGATATGTTATCTGTCCCTTTATCATGCTTTGAAAACGTAATAGGCTTAAAAGCACACTGTAATTTCCTGAAGAAATAGTTTATTAAAAAAAACCTCCTCAGTGCAAGTAGTGACTGTTTTGAAGGATGATTCTATATCTGTCTTGATTATCGAATCTTCATTTGATTTTAATTAGAGTCATTTGCAAATATTATTCGCATGGGAATCACATGGCTGGATGTCTTTGCTGCTTTCAGAACTTGATCGACGCACACGGTGGGAGTGGAGAGGTATCCTCACAGATTCAAAATGAATCCTAACTTTGTGGTCTTTTTTCTTTTTTCAGTTACCAGATCTTTTGTATATTTCATATTATGTTTAAAGGAGGATGAGAGAGATAGTTTCAAATAATACGAATTCCAGATCTCTGACTGGACTGCAGACTCTGGATAGATATTTGATTGAATAATCAAGGGTAGCTTATTTGCCAAATTCTTTTGTATTCATGGATGTACTTTATGTTTTTAGGTATGTTGATTCTGATTTTGGGAAATGAATATTCTGCATTCTTTTCAGATTTTAGCAGAGTCTGTAATCTTTCCTTGGATTTTATCAAAAGGAAGAAGAAGGAAGAAGCAGGGAAGGAGGGAAGGAGGGGAGGAGAGAGGGAGGTGGGAGGGGAGAAAACAAGTTAATACTCATTTGGCGACTTTTTGCTTATATGATATCCGGATGAAAACATGCCTTTTCTCATCGGGATGATAGATGTTTCTGGCAGTAAAGCTGTTTGCCCTGCGGCAGAGAGGAGGTCAGGTGTGCCCAGTGGGGAGCGCTAGGCCTGTCCTCCAAGCCTTTTAATGCCATGCTGTGAAAACAGTCCTTTTCTAATCTCTTCAATCAAGAAAGTGCGCAGAGCCGACCTTGGACATCAGGCTCCATTCTGAACAGAGTCCGTGGGCTTCCCAGGGAAAGCTCACAGCTCGCCCAAGTACACGGCTCGTCGGGGCGGAGGTGGGGATAAAACCACTTCCTCCAACAGCCGGCTCTGTCCTGGCTGCGAGGGAGACAAGACAAGACAAGACGATGTGCCGCCTACACTCACAGCCACAGCGCCACCTGAGGTTCAGGCCCCGGACCCTGCAGACGCCGACCCCAAACCATCCGGCTGGAAAGAGCCTCTGCGGCCTTTTCCAAAAGTGTGTCCGGACCAAGCACATCCTTCAGAAAGCAAAGCTCAGCTGCGTTGATCAGAAAGCCTTCCTAACTGGAAAACACGCAGCTGCCCGGCACGCGACGTCCTCGGAGGCCGGTTGACCCCGCCCAGCAGCCCTGGCCGGCTCCCACGGAGAACAGCCCCACGTTTAAAACCACGCGCTCTGGGAGTCGCGCCAGAGCGTCCGCCACGCCGGGCTCCGAATCCGGCGTCCGTGGGGAGAGCCTCCGCGCCAGCGTCTCAGGCGCGGCCGGTGGCCCCGGGTGGGAAATCCCGCCCAGAGCAGTGCGCGTGGTTCTCTGCGGCCGGCGCTTCACTGAGTCACGCAGTCACTCGTGACTCGTGCGCCGCGGGGCCGCGCTGTCCCGGAGATGAAGCTCTGGACACGCACCCTTGGCCACCGGCCTCTCTCAACGTGAGCCTCCGGGACACAAACGGCTTTTCCAGATGATGAAGCTGTTGGTCTCCTGAGAGAGCCTGCCGTGGCCGTGGCCGTGGCGAAGCCAGCAGGGGCGCTGATGTGGGTCGCCTTTGGGGCGCCCCTTCACGTGAGCGTTTTTGCCGGTGTCACCACCACGCTTACCTCACGGGCAGGAGCGGGGATGTGGCCTTGGGCTTTTGTAAAGGGGCGTTCTCTTTGTTTGCTAGACAGGGGTCCCCCAGAGAGAAGAGGAAAGAGACGTCATCTTTATGCCGGGCGTGTACAGGGAGGTGAGCGGGGTGCGGCCCCGCTCAGAGTAATTCGTTCTCTGGAGGGGATCTGCATTCAGATTATTCTGGAGCGTTTACCCACGTCCTCACCAAAGTGTTTCCCTCTCAGGAGCCAGACGCTCCAGGCAGATTCCAACCAACGTGAATGCCGTATGTTTTCAGTGCCAACGAAACGCTACCGCTGCAGGGAAGGGTTCGCCCCACTTTACAGATGAGCTGGGGCCGGGGGTTCGGGCGGGCGGGGGACAAGCCCGAGCTCAGCCGTCAGCTCTGCACAGACCTCCGCACCTGGCCTGACGGCTGCCCTGTCCCTGTCCCCCAGGTGGAGGCCAGCAAGGAGCTGCATTCCTTTAAGGTCCACACACAGCCTGGTTTCCAGGAGAGCGCGTGTGGGGCGTCCTCCCGAGCCGTCCCCCCGAGCCGTCCCCCCAAACTCTGCACTGAGGACGCCCCGCCTCCTGTGGGCACCGACCAGACATGATCGCCAGGGTGGTGGAGGGGTGTGCAGACAGGCAGCCGGAAGATGGATTAAATGCACATACATTTTGTAATGAGTGACTGTAATGAAAGTCAAATGAATTATAATAAAATATGGAGTTTTTAAAAAGAAAACTACTCTGTGCATAATGTTGCTGGAAAACATCTAACAGTTTTTCACTGCATGCGATTGTCAAAGTAAATAACTACCCAAGACAAACTTACAAAGTGGTTTTAACTCTAATGTGATGCAGAAAGCCAGTCATTTAATTTGTTAATTAGTATTATGCCAGAAACGATCTCTTCAATATGAAGCAAATATGTTTACAATCTTATCTGCCATCTGTTTAATAGATGGAGGGGTACTGGGAGCTGGATTCTCAAGGAGGGTTGCTGAAAATTTGTTCCACAATTAGCAGATTTCTTCATCGGGAAGGGTTCTGGTGGGCGGGGAGCACCTCGCCGGGAAGATGTACATCACGCGGTGGTTCGGATTAGCGATTGCGGGAACGCTTCGCAGATGCTCCCCGAGCGTAAGGAGGGGGACACATTTTGAAAGATGCCTCTGTGCCTGGCTAGATCATAGAAATAGCACACGTGCTCGCAAATGTGGAGGCGGCTCGGCACACGGCGGTTTCCAGCCCCAATGTGGAGAGATGAATCCTCTGCTCCTGACATGTAGCCGCTGTGTGCAGCGATTTCCGGGATTTCAGACACGGAAACTTCAATTAGCAGCGTCCGGCCACGCACGCGAATTCTCCAGGTGCTTGTAAGCGCAGGCTGCAGAGTGGCTTCTCACTCGTGACCGGGAAGGAGAGCTGAACACGACTGCGGACACTCGAGGTGCTCCAGGGGTGCGCCCCCCGCCCCTCGCCGTCCCTCGCCCGGCCCCAGCAGCCGCCCCGCCTCTGCCCGTCTCCCGTCACCCCAGAGCCGCTTCCACCTCCATCCGTGAGACCTTGTGAGCCACGCAAGGCCCCCGCCGTGCGCGTCCGCGTGTCAGTGGGGACACTCGGGCTGTGCCGCCGTCCCCGTCCTGGCCCCGCGGATGCGGTGCAGCTCCAAGCGTTTCAGTGGACACGGTGCTTTCCTCGCGTGTCCCTCCTCCGTGTGACAGTCACACTCGCAAACACCGTGAATCACAGGCATGCCTTTTAATGCTTATTAGCAGACCCACATACACGCCTGCATGATGGCGTTTGCCTGTCATTAACTCTCCTCCTCATTGCCGAGCGCCTGCACCCGCATCGGCCCTCCCTTTTCGGTTGCTACTTTCAAAGCAAAATACAGCATTTATTTTAAAAGCTCCTTCCTGCGTGTGTGTTCTTCTCCAGTTCTGTAAAGACAGACAGTCCCTGCTCCGAGGGTAACACAGATTTTCTGGAAAAACTGATAATGATCATGCCACCGAATTAATTGTTTTTCTCCATATCAGTTTATTCCACCCTCTTTTCCCTTCTCGTTCGCAATTTGCCTCCAGACCTCCTCCCCAATGACTAGGTTTAATGCTTATGATATAAGCCATTTGCGAGGAGCGAGGTACTAATGATGATTTATGTCACGAGAAGCTGTTCCGACATTGAAATCACGGTCCCTTGTGAACTTTCTTTCGGCTCATTGTGTGTGGAGCTGACCTCCTGAGCTCCGGGCCTGGGGAGCGAGCGTTCTCTGGATTCTGGTCTGTGTGTCCATCACGGTGTCGGGAGGGTCCCCTCCGCGTCATTTCCTAATTGCTTGCAGGACGTCCCCAGCCACAGACGAGATCTCGGTGGCGGGGATGAGATCTCACCAACTGTCCTCGCCGCCCGGAGCCCGCCCTGACCTGCGGACTCGCTCCGTCGGGTGACTCCATCCCTGCAGCGTCGGAGCCTCAGGAGCGAGACCTGTTTGTGTAGACGCTGCGAACACACTTCTACGGCCGCCAGCCTGGCGCGCCGAGAGCCCAGATTGCAAGTCAGCAGGAAGGTTTCCAGACCGACTCCTCCCTGCACGGCCCGACATTCCCCCAAATAAATAAAGAGGCGCTCTGGTCCCGCAGGCTGCCCAGGCCTCCGGCATCACCCAGGGCAGGGCCGGGGAGCCGGGGCAGGATTAGACATTGTAACATTCTAAGCCTCCATTCATCTGTCCCTAATAGCGTTTCAATAGTATCCTAGTAACGTCTTCGGCGAGGCTTCATCTGGTCTGTATTTGCAAACACGGTGTGAAAACAGGCCTGTGTTCCGCCTGCAGCGCGGGGAGAGGTGCCGGCCGCGCGGGCGGGGGCTGCCAACGTGCCATATGGGACTCATGGCTGGGACTTTTTTTTTTCGAGAATAATTAAATGTTGATGGCAGAGTTCAAATGGATCATTAAAATTCAAAAGTGTAAGAAACAGATTTTTTCTTATGTTGCGCAACGCTCCAGAGGCCCGAATAGCTCACATAAGTGAGGCGGGCTTCCGCCCTGTGATCAGCACGCGCCGGGATGGTGTTAATTTGATCATAATATAGTCATCTCTGAAGATTACAGCTATTCAATTAAATATTCTAATTAACCTGAAGTATTAGGCAAATGATACTAATTACAAATATTCTCCTGAGATTCACAGCGATGAAAGCCCCACTTGCAACTGATACTTCTAGCCAATGTTTCGTAACACAATGTCCTATATCATAGGCTTTCAGAATATTAAAATGCAGTTAATTTGCCTAAACCTCATTTGTTTAATGGCATTAGCATTTTGTTTGAAATTGTAATAAACGTACATCCCGCTTTCAAGTAAAATCTAAAACGAGTGCGCTCTTGGGGCGGCTTAGGCGTCCTGTTTACAGACCTCGCACTTGATTCAGTGAGCGGAACAGTTTGAGCTTAACTTTCAGCCATTAAACATACTGAAATTGTTTAAAAATGCTAATAATTTGTCTTTTCAAATAAGAAAAAAACGGATATTTTGCAGTAAAATTTCATGACGTCGCCAAGTGTGGCGCCCACTGTGAGTCCCGGTGTGTGAACCCGCTGCCGCGCCAGTGGGAGGGCGGCGGGCGCTCAGAGCCTGCACACGGGCTCCCTGCACACACGGGGCTCCCTGCACACGCGGGCTCCCTGCACACAC
>RJWH01005646.1:0-71478 GCA_004363575.1 Solenodon paradoxus | reverse complement strand
CTCGTACCTGTGCCATACCTGGCCTCCTCAGATCCTCAGACGCTGACAGAACTAGCCAGCACCTCGTACCTGTGCCATACCTGGCCTCCTCAGATCCTCAGACGCTGACAGACCCAGCCAGCACCTCGTACCTGTGCCATACCTGGCCTCCTCAGATCCTCAGACGCTGACAGACCCAGCCAGCACCTCGTACCTGTGCCATACCTGGCCTCCTCAGATCCTCAGACGCTGACAGAACCAGCCAGCACCTCGTACCTGTGCCATACCTGGCCTCCTCAGATCCTCACACGCTGATAGACCCAGCCAGCACCTCGTACCTGTGCCATACCTGGTCTCAGACACTGAAAGACCCAAGGCCTCATACCTGTGCCACACCTGGCCTCCTCAGACACTGACAGATCCAGCACCTCATACCTGTGCCAGGTTCAAACTCCACAAATACTGACAGACCCAGGGCCTCATACCTGTGCCAGGCCTGGCCTCCTCAAACATTACAGACCTAATGTCTCATACCTGCGCCTAGCTTACTTCCTTGGATACTGACAGATCGAATCTGATACCTGTGTCAGGTATCTTCTTCCTCTAACTTCCTCAGACGTGTACAGACCCAAAGCCTCATACCTGTAGCAGGTTCAGTCTCCTCAGATCCTGACAGTCCCAGTGCTTCCTACCTGTGGTCATGTCATCTCCTCACACACCAGGGCGTCATACCTGTGCCTGGTCCCCATCTTTCGATACAAATGGATCGGAATCTCTTACCTGTGTCTGGTCATGCCTCCTGGGACAGTGACAGATCCAGTGCCTCATACCTGTGCCTGGTCTAGCCAACTCAGACTCTGCACCTCATACCTGTGCCCATTCTTGATTCCTCAGGCTGCAGGACAGACCCAGAGTCTCATAACTGTATCCCCCTTCTCCCAGGACACTGACAAGCCCAGAGCCCAGAGCTTGTCAGTTACCTGAGTTTGACCAATCTGCTCAGTCTCAGCCCCAAGTCCACCACCATTCACAGTGCCACACTTGCAGACTGCACTTTATGCCAGAATCCTCAGAATTCTACTGATATCTCCGTAAACAACTATTTATGAAAACAGCCACTGTGTTCCCAGTAGAGGCAATGGAAACAGTCCATAGGGGAGAAAAATGATATAATTATGGTAATACATGTGAAAGGGAGATACAAGTGTTTTGCAGACAAGAAATCCAATCCTGAAAACAATTATAAAAGGAATCTGAGGGGTGCTTGGGCCTGGATCTGAAGACGGAGCAGGCAAGACCAAGGAAGCACTGAGGGATGCATTCCAGCAGTCACAACAGCACATGGAAGGGGCCTGTGGCAAGAACAGCCTTTCTCAGTCAAGAGAGAATTAAGCCCCATAAAGCTACTTTGAATGACTTAACTTCTCAGTTCTCCCAAAGACGTTTCAAGGCTAGTACCCTTATAGTTGCAAAGGAGAGATGCCAATTCCTTACAGCCAGTGGAGGCCTGGGGGCATTAAGACCTAATCTTTGCCCAGAAACTTGTTGAGACAGGCTGAGTAGGGGGCAGCACAGCATAATCTACATGAAAGAAGGAGTGAGGACTGGAGGGTGGAAGCTGAGAAGTCATTCTGGCTGAGGCGACACTAAGACCAGAAGCTTAGGAGAATGATGCTTCCCTGGTCAGGGAGTGCAGAGGACTGACTCAGGAGGCTAAGTCAACAGGAGGAGTTGAAAGATTAAGAGAATCAAGCGTGGCCCAGAGGTTTCCAACCTGGGTAATGAGATGACTAATGGGGCCCGTCCCCTGCAAAGGGCCCGAGTGTGGAGGAGGATTACCGGACACAGTCCCATATGCCACATGGTGGTGGACACAGCTCCTCAATCTCACCTCACAGGCTCAATTTTAAGAACTGGACTGTGCTGACAGACAGCCCTTAAGCTGACAGATTCCAGGCTGGTGAGACCTGAGGTTGGTCCGAAGACCTCACTTTTGGGAGAGCCCAGCGGTGCCAGGTTCTCACCTGAGCCTGTGAACCCTTATCCTGCAAACACAGGTCTCCAGAGCTCACCGCTCCTGCAGCGGGACCTCTCAGATCAGACCTGAGACACACAGGTACCAGTCAATTTGACGTTTTGTGCCTCAGCTGCCCCAGTGTGCCAGACCTCATTTTATCTGATCAGGTGTAGTGCTGTTTCCTCACCTGAGTACCGCACCCCCTGTGCCATTAGATCACAATGTGACAAAGCCCTAGGCCTTTGCAAAATCCTAAGCTCTGTCCATCACACCTGACCAGTGTGCTGAGAACAGGTGGCTGACCTGGCTTTCTCCCTAACTTCTCTGATCCCTAGGACTCCCCAGGCAGACCTAGGTACATATACCTACGATGACTCTGGCTTTCCCTTGATGAGAGCCTACGTTATCCCCCTAATGCCTGATCCTACCACCAACGGTTCCACCTGCTTTGTTGGACCCACTTTCTCAGGCCTCACCAGCTACATCCATGATGCACCCTGGGGTAAGTCTTTCCCATCTTGTCATTTCACCTAATATGCCCGGGGATACCAATTTGTAGCTGAACCCAGGGAGAAAGAACCCACTTCAGATCATCACCCCTCTGCCCATGTGATCCATGGACTTACTGACAAAGCCAAGTGAACACATAGCCACTGGGCATGGGTGCCATGGTTCCACCTGGGAAGTTAGCTCTGCCTACCTGTAGCCTAGTACCTTACGCCTCAGGCCTCCAGGGTTGTACACTTGTCAAGAGACAGGCTCCAGACAGCTCAGCTGATGGGCCAGGCTTCTCCTTCACATACCTGTTGGATCTGACCCCACACGTCTCAACCAACAGATGAAGGTCCACCGCCCTGAGCCCAGCTCAGACGCCTCACACCTTCCTGAGGGATCCAGTTCTATGTACCAGAGCCTGGCCTGGGTCCGCAGAACTGAGATCCAGATCTACCTTCTGTGTCTGACTTGGCTCTTCATGTCTCACAGACAGATCTGACATTCCCTGCTTACCTGCACCAACACCTCACCAAGGAGCCTCAGGCCGCATCGGATGGGAACACTGCTGCGTACCTGTTCATACACTCCACTGGAAAGATATGGTTCTACCTGTGACCAAACCGCGCTCCCCAGGTCTAACTTCTAAGACCCGAGTCAACACACCTGAGCCAGAACCATGGTCCAAAGACATCATCTGCAAGACCCAGGTGACATACCTTTGGCTCCAAGCACCTGTGTTGAGTCACCTCTATCTCCTCATGTCTAACTTAGGGTCCAGGGACTTCCTGTGAGTTGCATGGCCTTCTGAATCCCTGAAGAACTCCCCAGTCTTGCTGGCTACTGTACCTGAGGGGAAACTCCACCACTCAGATGTTTAACTTGGTTCTTCGGGTCTGCAGTGGATCTTTCAGACCATGTTTGATAGACCCAGGGATACATACCTTTGTGCCTGAATCCAGCACCTAAAAGAACCTACCTACCTGTGTTTAACCATGACTCCTAGGGCTCCTCAAGACACTACACTTGACAGATAGGCTATGCCTACCTGCCTGATACAGCAACTCAGACACACCTGGTGAGTCAGCTCTACTTACCAGTACATGACCTGGCTCCTTGTACTGTGCCTACCTGTGCCTACCTGTGCCTACCTGTGCCTGACCCTGGCTCCTCAGACCACACCCGGCAAACCAGCTGTGCCTACCTTTGACTGACCCTGGGTTCAGATCTCACCTGGCAGGCAGCACTGTTGACCTATGTATACCACTGGCTCCTTACACTGCAGGTGGTGGGTCAGCTGCACCTACCTGTGTGATACTGGCTCCTGAAACCTCACCTGGCAGGCAGCTCTGTCTACATGCACAGATGCTGGCTCCTTACCTTGTAGCTAGAGGATCAACTCTGCCTGCCTGTCCTCAGACCACACATGATGGGTTAGCTCTGCCCACCTGTAGAACAGGTAGATGGACTCCTTACATTACACCCAATGGGCTGGTACTACCTACCGGTTTCTGAGCCTTGCTCCTGGGACACACCTGGCGAAGCAGCTCTGCCTGACCGCTCAATCTGGGCTCCTCAGACAGTACCTCGCAGGCCAGCTCTGTCTACTCTGGCACTCACGGTGCAACTGGTGGGCCAGCCATGCTACTGTGCTTGATCCCGGCGCTTCAGATCGCCTGACAGACCAGCTCTGGCCCACCTGTGCTTAACTGAGACTCCTCGGCTCGCCCCCGGTGGGTCACCTGTTACCTGTGTCTGACCCTGCCTGCTCAACCGTATCTGGCAGGTAAGCTCTGCCAACCAGTACTTGACCTTGGGTCCTCAGACTTCACTTGTGGGGCTTATTCTGCCTACCTGTGCTTGACGTTGGCTCTTTAGATCACATATGACAGACCAGGTTACCTACCTGTACTTGACCCTGGCTCCCCAGACCTCACCTGCTGGGCCAACTTCATCGACTCATGTATGCCCTTGGCTCTTTACAACGCAACTGGTGGGCCAGCCGTGCTTACCTGTGCTTGACCCTGGCTCTTCAAACCACACCTGGCAGGCCAGCTCTGCCTACCTGTAATCAACCTCGGTTCCTCAGACCACACCTGGCAGCTCAGTTCTACCTACTTTTGTTTGCTCCTGGCTCCTGAGACCTGGTGGGCCTACCTGTACCCCATTTCAATTACTCACATCTCATCAAAGACATTCAGTTCTTGGCATGCCCTGGTGGAGTAGCGGTGAGGGCAGTCACCTCTGAAGGAGCGCGGGCCACATACACAGGACAACCAGTGTAAACAAGTAAAATAGAAATAAAATAAAATTCCTCCTCTCTTCCTGCCTGCCTACTCACCTTCACTCCTGTCTGCATCTTTCCCTTTTTTTTTTTTTTTTTTTTTAAAAAAAAAGACACTCAGTTCTCACCTGGGTTTGACTATGACCTTCTGGATCTCAGGGACAGACCCAATTTTTGTGAACCTGTGCTGATCCTGGCGCTCCAGAGATCTTACCTGAAAACCCTGCTTTGCCCACCTGACAGACCCCAGACCTATGCCAGGTGCAGAATCTATAGACCTTACCTGAGAAACTCAGTTCTATGTACCTGTGCCTGGCTTCAAGTCCAACCTCGGAAGCTATCTCTACGAGGTAGAGATGACTTCTACCTGCCTGTTTAGACCTTACTTGGGAGATCCAGACCTCACTCATGCCCAGTGCCAGCTCCTCAGACCTTCCCCGAGACCTAGCTCTACCCACCTGCTTTCATGTCACGTCCTCAGAGATCATCTGAGAGAACCAGTTCTTTCTAGATGAGCCATCCCAGCAGCTTAGGCCTCCCCAGACAGAGTTGCTCTACCTCCGTGCGCCCGAGCTCCACTGTGGGACGGTGAAGAAGCCAGCCGTGACTCTTCAGGGTGACGCCTCCGGGTGCCCCAGGTGTCACAGACACTACCTGAGAAGCAGCCCCACCACTGTGCTGGAACGCCACTCCTCAGCTTTGGAATACCCACCAGGGCCTGACGTCAGCAGTTCAGACCTTACCTGTTTAAGATCCCAAAGTACACACCTGCGTCTCACCTCGGCCCCTCAAGCTCACCTGACAGACGTGCCTACACACCTGAAGCAGACTCAGAACTCAGAAACCCTCCAGGTGGGTGCGGCATTCCCCTTTTCCTGATCCAGGTTGTCAGCCCTTCCCTGGGGATGCAGGCCCAGGTCCAAAATGCAGCACAGTCACCTGAGGACCCAGTTCTGACAGGGACTTACCATGGACTTCCAGTCCTCACTGGTCAGACGCCACAGTCTCTGTCCATCTTTGCTTCCGCTGTCCTTACGTGACCAGCACAGCTTTATCTCTCTGTGTCTAATGTCGGCTCCTGAGGTCTCCCCTGAGCCCTAGTTACATGCCCCAACTCTAGGTCCCGAGACCTCAGACAAACGTGGCTCTACAGACCACACTACAGACTCCATTATACAAACCCAACCCGAACAGATGCATCCTTCCACCTGACAGATCCCCTGGCCGCTCCCCTTGGCAGAGCATGGAGAAAGTCCAGTGGTGACAAGCAGTGCGTGACCTGGGCCTCAGACTTCTAATCCTGCCGACGCTGGCCTCCAGACCTTTATCTTCACGTCTCTCCTTGCCTGTTTTCCACCTGCCCCAACTCCCCATTCACACCTTTTATAATCAGATGCGTGCCTATGTCTCCCTCATCCGGGGTCTTCAAACCTCACCCGGCCAAGACCCCAGTGTCACAGACCCTGTCTTGGGCTGGTGATGGATGGCTGAGCTGCTCTGGGGACTTCCCTAGGTTTGCCTGAGTTCCAATTACCTCATCTGAGTGACAGTCACCTGCTACTGGATCACCTTTTAGAACTGGTCAGAGACCCCAGGGTGTACACCTGCCCCATGCCCACAGGTCCAGACCCCAACTCACACGCCCAGGGTTTCCATATCTGTACCTGACTCTGGCTCCTCACACTTGACTTGACAGAGCCTGTTCTAAATGCCCGAGTCTCCTCCAAAATTCAGAGAACACACCTGGACCTTTTCTTGTCGTGGCTCCCCCTCAGAACTCACCTGTCCTGGGTCTTTTCAACCTCATCAGTCAAAATTAGCTCCACAGTATGTGCCAATTCTGCCACAGCCCCGAGACACCCCACCGTTTCTCACCGTTCCTCTGCCTGATCCACACAAGGGCCATGACGGACCCCAGAGAACCGGCCTCACCGCTCATTCGTCCCTTTGCCAGACCAGGCTCCTCCGACCTTACCTCCAAGCCACAGCAATATCCCTTTGTCTGTCCTGACTCCCCTCTCTCACCTGAGAGACCCTAGCTCTGGAAACTACCTGTCTCTGTGCCTGGTTCCTGGCAGGTCACCTTCTGCATTCAGCAGCATACACCCTTCATATCCCAGGCAGGTCTCGCCTCCAGCCACTGTGCCATGTACTATGTCTGGTCTGACCCCATGTGCCTGTACCCAACTGTCATCTCTGAGCCTTACCTGAGAGATGCATGCCTCTCCCTAAGCCACAGCCCAACTGCTCTCTGCACGCTGGGTGGCTACGAGCAAGGAAAACCCAGAGTGGGCCACAAGCCCGGCCCGCTGGGAGCTGGGCTGGCAGGCACCCACATGCCTGACACCACCTGCCTGGGCTGGCAGGCACCCACATGCCTGACACCACCTGCCCAGGCTCCACACCCCGGGGAGAGGAAAGAGGCCCCTCCTTCATCGGGTGTGCACGTGTTAGGAGCGGCAGTCTCTCCACCAAGCTTCCTCATCTGAGCCACTGGATGCAGAGAAGGATTTGAGTGACTCTTCTCAATTCCTCCAAGGACGGTACACAACTAGTCCCATTCTAGAAAGAAGTTCACTCATTACACACAACAGATGCCTTAGGGGGCGAGGCCTGAATGCTCTCCCAGACTCCAAGGCCTCAGAGCTCGCAAATGAGGCGACATCTGTTGATGTTGCCACCAACCAGAGTCTGCAGGCCTAGACACAGCCCCCAGGGGACACCGCTCACTGGATGATACTCTCTCCAGGGAGCCTGCCAGTCACATGCGAGCCCCGCCTGCCGCACGCGAGCAGCCGGAGACCCTGCACCCTGACGGCACTGGCTGTGGCTCCAGCAGAGCCGAGTCCACGTGGCCGCCTGTCAGCAGTGGCTCCCAGCTCTGCCACTGAGTCAAGGTTTGCTGTGCAAGCGGCTGACAAGGCCCCACAACCGGGGTCCAGGCTGGGTGCCCCCTGTCTCTGCAGCCCCCCGCTGTTCCCAGGATTCCTTTCCAGGCCTGGCCCATCACACCTCCTGCTCCCCTGCCTCCTGGCCTTTCCAGATTGTGGCTGCACTTTGGAGAAAGGTCATCACTGAGAATAACTCCCAACCTCAGCTTAGTGAGGGCACAGTGGAGGCTCTGGTTACCCCAGAGCAGGTGTGGCTGGCAGGCACGCAGGGGAATGTCACCAGATTTGCCCTCGGTGGAAGCGGCACCCTCATGCTGACTGGCCTGCTACCACGAGCCTTCGAGGGGCTCTGCCCCTTCTCCATACGCAGCCAGGCATGCGGCAAGTGCTCAACAAACATTGATCTGACCTCACAGTCCCTCATCTGAGGCTCATGACTTGGCAAAGGACATATAATTCACCCAGCGCAAGCAAGTGCCTTTACTTACATCCCAGAACTCGAACATGTTTTTTGGGTCAATTCCAAACTCCTTCACTTTAGTCTAAAAGGGCAAAGGGAGAAAGAAGAACGCGTGTGTTAGCTGGATAAAAACAGGAGCTCCAGGATATGAGGCCTTGTGCTGTCCGAGCTGTGGGAGTACCCCCTTCCAGAGAACCCCAGATGGGACAGGACTGTGAGGCAAGGCAGGGACAGGAGCTGCTCACCCTAGAGGGGAACACTAGGTTTACATGCAGCCTACAGGGGGCGGGGGGGGGACGACGACACACGGACTGGTGCCTGCAAAGCCCACCTGCTGGGTGGGCGGCACCCCCAGGTCAAGCACTTGACCCACAGAATGCTTTGCAAGAGCTACTTCTTCAGCCCGTCACAGATACCAGCAAACAATCCAGCAGGAGCCAAGGGCTGAAGTCAAGCTTGGGCAGAAGTAACCTCCCAGACCAGGTGCCACGGTCACCTGCCCAGCCCTTCCAATATCTGGAAAGGTGACTCTGTGCCAGGAGCCTTTAGGGAGTGACTGATCCTGTCACTCAGGTGCTCCAGTGCCTTGGGCAGACACTTAGCCATCCCTTACCTAGACCCTACAGGAGCACCCTGCTGAGCACTCTGAGTCCTGCCTGCCAGTATTAAGATATCCTCCTGTCTGTCCCCTTGGGCAGGTGAGCACTGGAGGAAGGGTTGTGATGGGGCTTGAATTGGGTAGAAGGGGACTGGTCAGCAAGACCTGCGTGTGGTTCCAGTTCCAACACAGCCCAGCACAATGCCTGGAGCAGAAGTGTACCCCGGGTCTGTCATCACTCCTCAGCCCAGCCCTGCCCTGCCCGCGGCCCCACCCCTCCACAGCCAGCTGCACCTCAGGCCAGGAGGGCTGTGAGAACTGGCGGGCAGGTGGCAGGCGTTCTAAGCCAGCATCACTGACTCATATAATCCTAGGTAAAAACGTCATCCCTTCATGGGGCTTAACATCTTTCTGTGAGAAACAGGATCAGTTTCCCACTTCTACCCAGCACGTCTCATCAGGGGAGAGGCCAGGGGCATAGGTCACAGGAGGTCACATGTGTGAGCCTGGGGATACATAAGGTTAATGTGAACTTGCTGGCTGAAGCCGTTCCTGCAGCTGCAGAGCCTGGACGGGGAAATGTGGAAAGAGCAAGGAGCGTGTGCACTCACATCCCTCATAGGCAACCTACCCACCCATCCCCTCAGCAGGGCCAAGGTCCTGGAACCTGGGACCCACACTGGTCCGTGTATTCTGAAAGGCCATGACCTTGCCAGGCCTGGGCCCTCTGCAGAGCCAGCCTGGGGCCCAGGCAGTACTTACTGTGTTGGTAGACAGGGCAACAAAGTGCTTCGCCACCGCAGCAGGCTGCAAGAGACAGAGCCAAGTTACCCCAACCCAGCCCTGGGGTCACCTGAGGGCAGCAAATGCCCACCTCTGGAGAAACCGGGGTCCTGGGAGGGACTGACATTCCCTGCCCTTGGTTCTGAGGCTACTAGAGGAGCCTAACATCAAGGTCAAGAGGACAGAGGGCTCAGAGGCCAGTCTGCCCATCCTACTCATAGGAACACAGGCCCAGGATGGGCCCTCCCTGTAACGTGCATGTGGCCAGGAGCAGAGGCGCCCACAGGCGAAGGGCCCTCAGCTAAGTCAGAGCAAGCTGGGCCACATCTGGTAAACCTGGGGCTGGCAAAGCCAACCCTCTTCACCAGAAAAGGCAGGCATGAGAGAGGCTGCCTCCTGCTGCCAACTTCGGGAGAAATGGGGCTGCCAGGCGGGGCGCTATCACTCAGGTGAGGGAGGCCCCACCCAGTCCCTCCCGGCTCACACTGCCCAACGCCCACTGCAGCACTCACGTCCTTGGCTGACAGGAGGAACCACTCCTTGGCCGTCTCCGCATTCGTGATCGTCTCCTGGGTGGTGAAGGTCTGTAGCCAGAGAGGAGAGCAGTCAGAGTCCATGCAGCCGCGAGCCAGGACTCAGCAGCACAGGCCATGTGGATGCCCGGTTGTCCCAAGGAGCAGTGTGTGTGACACAACCTCCACCCATGTGTCCACAGCCACCACGACTGGCTGACCCTGGGGCAGGGGCATGAAGGCAGGGTAATCTTTGCGTCCAGGAATTCCCAAGGGAGGAGAGGGAGGGAGCCCTGCGAAGTGCCACAGCCCCCACCTGTCTCCCCAACAGGTCAAAGCCAGAGCGCCTCGGAGGAGCGGCGCTGTGGCCTCTTCTGGGGCTGCTTTCAACTTAGGCTCAGCTGCAGTTGAGAAATCTTTGTTTCTGGGTTTTTTGGTTTTATTTTGTTTTTTTTTTTTAAATAAAGGTGCAGGCAAGAATGGAGGAGAGCAGGCTGGCAGGAAGAGAGAGGAGGAAGCAGCATTTTTTTTAAAAAAATTTAGTTGTTCACACTTGCTGTACCCCCCCAAACCCTTACCTGGGACTTGAACTTCAAGGGTATGTGGCCTGAGCTCCCTCAGAGGCAATCGCCCTAACTGCTACTCCACCAGGGCGCATCAATTTTTTTTTAAGTTTTTTATTTTTAAAGGAATGATGGTAAGTAGGCAGGCAGGAAGAGAAAGTTGGAAGAAGCATTTCTATTTTTATTTAGTTGTTCACACTGGTTGCCCACTCCCCGCCAAACCGGGACTTGAACCCAGGGGTATGTGGCCGGCTCCTTCGGATGTGACTGACCTAAATGCTGCTCTACCAAGGCACAATTTTTTTTTTTTTAAAGGAAAGGTGCAGGCAGGAATGAAGGTGAGTCGGCAGGCAGGTAGGAAGAAAGAAGTGCTTTATTTATTTTATCTAGTTGTTCATCTTGGTTGGTCCTCTACCCCGGGACACAAACCCAGGTCCTAGGGATGTATGTGGGCTGTGCTCAGCTGGAAGCTCCATTACACCACCCAGGTATGCTTATAACTCAGAATTTAAATGAAACTTCATATTTTATGTGCACTGATGTTAGTAAATAAGGCCAAAATGACAAATAAAATCCTTGCATTATCAGGACATGACTCTGGGATCAGAAAGCAGTAGATGATGGGGACAGATCTTTTAAGACAAGAACAGTCCCAGGCGAAGCATAGATCCTTCAAAGCCCGTGGATAAGGCCTAAAGACCAAGGCTGAAAGTGACCAGTGCAGCCTTTTCTCAGGTAGCAGGTTTGTGCTATAGACACAGAAGTATCGGAGGGCAGCTGCATGGACCCAATGCACAGAGCAGTTGGGGGGTCCAATGCCCAGGACAGTGACAAAGCATCCGCCCGCCCTGCCCCTCCACTCCCCACCAGAAGGTCCCAGGCCTGTACCTTGGAGGCAATGATGAATAGGGAGGTCTCAGGGTTCAGTCCAGCCAGAGTTTTGGAAATGTGGGTTCCATCAATGTTGGAGACAAACCAGACTCGGGGCCCTGCTGAGGAGTACGGCTTCAGTGTTTCCGTCACCATGAGGGGGCCCTGTGGGGAGACGCAGCACCAGAAAACAAGACTTCAGGGCCCACAAGAAGTGGGGAGCGCCAGGTCCCACAGCTGGAGGAAACCAAGGGCGTGGGTGGGACCCACCCTCCCCACCGTCCCACCCTCCCCACCCCCCCCACCCCCCAAGACAGCCTTATCCTCACCAGGTCAGAACCGCCGATGCCGATGTTGACGACATCCGTGATGGCCTTGCCGGAGTAGCCCTTCCATTCACCACTTCTGACTCTCTGGCACAGAGTGGGGACAATACAATCAGCCTGAACCCCCAAATATAAACTATTGCTTGAAACGTAAATATTTCTGCAGCTTCCACCTTGGCTCCAATGCCAGGCCCTCCTCCCAGGGACCTGCTGAGACCACGGTGGCAGATCCTAATGGTTGTGCTCGCCACTCACTAGATCCCATTTCCTCAAGGACAATGGAGTTTGCAAAGGCAGGGTGAAGCCCCAACGAAATATGAAGCAGCAAGCAGCCAGACCCGCCCAACTCCTGTCCCCTGGGAGTCACACCAGCGGCGTCCCCGCCCCCACATGCACCCATTAGGATGTGGAAAGGATGACACGTGACTTCAGAAGCTGGGCCCCACAGGCCTTGCAGCTTCGGCCTTGCTCTTGTGGGTCACTCGCTTTTGGGGAAACCATCTACTATGTCATAAGGACACTACACCAGTCCGACGGAGAAACCCATGTAGCCAGGAACCTCCGGAGACTCTTTCCCAAGGCCAGTGCCAACTCACCATCTGAGGAACTGCCTTAGGAGAGACTTTCCAGAACCTGCCTAACCTTCAGAGAAGTGCATCCCTGACCCATATCCTGACCACAATCTCAAGAGAGACCCCTAGCAAAACCAACCAGTTAGGTTACTCCTGAATTTCTGACCCACAGAAATTATGTGCGATACTGACTGTTGTCATAAAGCCAAGTTTTTGTATAACTTACTGTGACAATATAGAGCTAATGAAGATTCTGGTACCAAAGTGGGCATCGCTGTAACAGAAACCTAAAACGTGAGCAAAATCTAAAAGGACCTTGAGGAGAAAGTGAAACCCTGAGAAATATTGGAAGGGACTATTAGCAGAAGTCTGATAGTCCTGGAGGCTTCTGGTGTGGGTGTAAAGAAAGGGAGGAAAACATACTGGCGATCAGAGGCATGAGGATCCTTGGTCTGACACAAAGGCACCTGCGGTAAAGATGCACCTCTTAGGTGACAGAGCTACAGAGCACATCAGACTGTGTTCAAGGAATGGCCTGGCTTCTTGGTGCTTCAATGAAATGAAAGAAGAGAGTAACGCAGACAAACTCCAAAGCAAAAAGTCAGGAACTACTTAGCTGGAAAATTCCCAGCATTACTAGGCAATGACACTAAAACAAAGAGCTGACTCCTTGGCAAAGATCAAACCCCTGGCACTGCCACAAAGACACAGCATGCAGATGACGCTAAGAAGGCAGCTGTAAAGGCCTTTGTTAACACTTAGGAAAGAACTAAGGCAGCAACGGAGAATGTGCTGGTCAAAAGAAGGCTTCCAAGAAACTTCTAAGCAAAAGGGTATTGTCTTTGTGGTCTCAGAAGCTGTTAGAAAAGGATTTATCTTGAAGACACATGGAGGCAGGGATTCTGTCTAACAGGAAAAGCGACTCCCCAGTAAGGTGCAAAGGATACCCATCAAGCTGGAAACTGCCTAAGTGCCCAACATCAGATGGATGATAAAGAAGATGTGGTCCATATACACAGTGGACACTACACAGCCCTTAGAAGAGATGAAACACTGTTATTTGACTCAACATGGCTGGATCTAGAGGGGCTGATGCTAAGTGAGTTGAATACTTGCTGATTTGGTGGAAGGCAGGATGTGTTGATATATATTTGAGGAATGGGGAACCTGCACATATGGGGAACCTATACATGAGATTATTTTAACGTGTAGAGTAAGTTATAACAAAAAAAAGCTAAAAAAAACACAATAGCATAAAAAAAGAGGCCCATCAACTTTTTTAAGATAATTGTCAGAAATATAAGCAGCTTGGAGCGAAAGGAGCAAAGACAGTACAAAAGGAGAAGAGGCCTTTAGATACCCACATTTCTACAGGCTGAGAAAATCATCAGCTGCAAACACGAGCGACTTTCACGTAAAAAGCCTGAATAAAGGCAAAGCGAATGCCTTGATGGGTGACTCTGAGCACTGACTAAGCCACCGCCAACATCTGTGCTGCTGGTGCTTTGGACCAGTGACTCTTGCACACCTCTCATTTCCCCCTTTTGAAAAGGAATTAGCCTTTATCCACTCTCTGTGCCTGTCACACCACTGTAAGTTGGCCTTGTTCTCTCCCTAATTCACATGTCTTCAGGGAAAAGGAACTATATCTGAGTTGCCCGAAAATAGTAGAGGCACCACCCTACCTCTACTTCATTTAGATGAAGTCTCGACGTCTGGCTGATACTGCACTGGGAAATGTCTCATGAACAGGAGAGTGGGGTACTTTGTACAGGGAAGGAACATGAACCACGGGCAGCCAGAGGTGGACTACTGACAGTCAACTTCCAAGACAGTTCGCCGTGATCCACGCCTCCTGACACAGTACTCACATCCCTGCGCAGATCCCTCCCACTGTGACCAGACAGAAATGAATGAGTTTAATTTCTGATACTCTTTTTTTTCAAACGTATGTATTTAGTCGTTCATTGTAGTTTTACACCCCGGCCCTGAGTCTTGAACCTGGGTCCTTGGACTATATGTGGTCCACACATCAGCGTCTCAGCAGCCAGAGCCACAAGGGCACGCCCCAGCCCCCCATGCTGACTCCTAAGAGATCCCCAGGTACTCTGCCTTGCTCTCTCAGGTCGCTTACTCTGGAGGGAACGAGGTGCCTTGTCATGGGGACACTTGGTCTGTGGGGATGTCCACATGGCGAGGGACTGAAGCCTCCCCAATGCCAGCACTAACTGGCAAATCCTCCAGCCCCAGTGGGCCTCCCGAGGTGTATAACCTCAGGCTGACATCTTAAGAGAACCTTGAGCCCTAAGGCAGAACCAGCCAGCACAGCCACTGCAAAGCCCTGATCCCCAGAAACGCTGAGAGCTACTCTCAGCTCTTAAGCTTTGCAGCATAATGTCCTTTCTCAAACCGAGACCAAAAAACATTTTGTCTTTAAATAATAAAGTAATCCACTGCCATGGGAGATTTTCCACCAGGACAGAAGGAAATACGTTGCTGAGCTTCTCAACCCTCAATCTCACCATTGACGTTTTGTTACAATGAAGAATCCCAGAGGGATGCACAGCTGTAATATAATTACATAGACCTTTCCTTGACCAGACAGGGCTTCGCGACACAGGCAGATTTGACAACTTCCCCTTTCGCCTTCACGGCGCGTCCTGAACAGCCAGAGCCCCTCATTCTGAAGGGTGTCTGGGTGAAGTGCTCGGACATGCGCCGGTCATACCGACCTACTGAGAAATAAGCTTAAGTTGTTTTCAGGCTGTGCCGCCATAAACGAGGCTGTCACCCAATCTTGGCAAACTTTTAAAAGTAGCTACGGGGAGTGCTTCTCACCATGGAACTGCTGCCTTTCAGCAGTTTTCTTTGAACTAAAAATACCCCTTTGGTCTGACTCAGGTGCACCAGCAGCCAGCAGGCAGGGAAGGCTTCTCTGGAAACAGATCCCCTGATGCCCAAGCACATGAGGGTTGATGGTCACATAGCACTGGGCTTCCAAGACACGTCAGCTCCACCATTCAGCATGCGGTGGGAAATGTGCTTCCCACATCCGCAGCCCAGCTACAGAAACGGACATTCTGGAATCCACACTCCCATTAGGATCCCAGGCATTCCCTGCCCTGCAGTCCCATGCACGGGGCTGCCAGGCCTGTAGGACTGAGGCCCAGCTCACCTCCTGTTTCAGCGCTGAAAATGGCTCTTAGCCAAAGGAGCCAGACTTTGACCTGCAGCATGTGAAGGCCTACTGCTCTCAGGGACAAGCTGACCACTCCCAGAGCATGGACAACCCATACGGACATGCACACCTCTCCAGAGACAAGCCCACACACCACACTCCTGGACCCCGGCCTGAGGACGGCTGCGGACACTTGAGAAGCACCCCTGGGAGAGAGGCAGTTGATATGGTGAAATCTCTGGCCAGTCTCTGAGGCAATCCCCAGCGCCTCCACACACGGGAAACGGAGCAGCAATGCACACTGATGCTGACAGAGGGTTGTCTCTTACAGAGATCTAAGTCCAAATAAGCAGCAGAAGAGTAGGTGAAAAGAGTAGGTGCACGTATGTGCATACGATTCAACGAGGTGACGTGTGTGTGTGTGTGTGTAAACGAGTACACACATAAAAAGCTCTGAGAAGATTGCATAGGAAACCTTATAAAACCTGCCTCTGGAGAGCTGGCTGGGGGTGGAGTAAAGGACATTTAAAAACTTTTATTTGGATCCGGACTAGACAATAAGGGTGTATGACTGAAGAAGTTAGGAAAAGTCATGTCTCTGTCCCTCAAGGGCCACTGGCAAGGTTGTCACCACCGGTGATAACAGTTGTCACAGCCATTTCTATGGGCCAGGAATGAGGTTGCTGCTCTGCCAGTGGCGGGTCAGGGGAAATTTGTGCCTTAGTAGAGGGTCAGCGATCGCACAGACCTTCCCCACCGCAGGTGACAGTGAAGGCTTGTCCCACCTCCAAGGAGAGTGGAGGGACGGCCTCGAGGGTCCCAGCTTCCTAAACACCTGTACACATGTGGCCAAGGGCAAGTCCAGCCCAGCAGCCACCTACCTGGCAGAAGGACTTCATCTTCTCGAGAACCCGGTTGACCTCCGGCATCACATCCTTGCCATCCACCAGAATGGGCGTGTTTGACCGGTTCCGCAGGGCCACGTGCAGCACCGCCCGACCCTGGAGATGGCAGACACAGTGTGAAGACCTGGACAGCCATGTTCCCAGCTGGGCAGGGTGCCGTGTGGCCCTGAGAGTCAGCTTAGCCCTCTATGCACGGAGGCCCTGAGGTCTCTGTTAGCACCATGGTCTCCTCCTGAGACCCACTTGCTTACAGAACAGAGTGCAGTGGCGGAGAACGGGGGCAGCACAGGTCAGAAGAAGCAATAAATGGACTCAGAGGACCAGGAATCATTAGGTCTCAAGTCATCTCATCTGTATGGCATCTGGTGGCACCTTTAGAAATGTGCCCACAACCTGTTCTATGTAGAACAAAGCAGGCCACTCAAGCTTCTCCCGCCTGAGCCCATCACATCAAACAGTGAAAACCAAGCCACCCTAAAACTGTGAGAGGTGCCAGGCAGCTGGCTTTGCCACGTGAGCGCAGTATTCCAACCATCTGAAGCCAGCAGATAAGTCCTTAAGGGAAAATAGGTTTAAAGACGCCAGGTGGGTAGACTCCAACCCCGGGAAAGGCTCACTAAAGTGGAGGGTTTCAGGCTACCCTGCCCTCTGATCTACTCCTGTCCCACATTCCATAGACAAATGCACCCTCCAGGAAGCCTCCCTTGATTACAGCCTTCCTCAGCGCAGTCTAGCAACAGGAGGCAGCTTTGAGTTTGAATCCTAGCTTTGTCTCGTACAGATATGACATCTTAGCTCAGTTACCTGACCTCTGAGTCTTCAGTTACTTACGTGTAAAAACAGGATCAGACTGTGAGTGCTCAGTGTTTATTATGCCTCCAGCTTATAGCAATTCAGCAAGAGGCTCCCAAAGCCTGGCCTTAAGGCTGCCTACCATCAAGGAGGTAGAGTTTTCTTTTCACTAATAAAACTTGCAGCAAGAATGGATCGGACGTAAATTCTCTGGGCATGCCTTAAGAAGCTGGCAGGCAAGGGACATCATCTCCCTCAGCAGATACCAAAGTCTGCTCACCAGGTCTAGACTGTCAGCCTGCCACTCTTGGAAAAGACACGCCCCTCATTAAGCAAAAGCATTGCCAAAGCGGAGGCATGAAGACACCTATGATACCGCTAACTGTTGATGAACTAACTCCAAATAGAGGGAAGAGGCCACGGAGGGTCTGGTGTCCACCAGACCTGCTCACCTCTGTGAAGTTGATCTTCTCTCCATTGAACATGCGATCCCGGGCAGTTTCCACACCCCTGGACTTGGCCTGGGAAGAGAAGACACTGAGGTCTGGCCCCACCCATGATGGCCACCAAGAGGCCAAGCCTCCCAGCACAAGGCTGGGAGCAGTCCCCAATGTGGCTGACAGAGGGCTGCAGCCTGGCACTCTCCCCCGCAGCCTGGGAAGGGCCTGATCAGACGTCAGGCACTAGGACCCCAGACCCTAAGCCAGGTGCAGGAGCTCAGGCTCAGGAGAAGAAAGCAAAGATGTTCCAGACATGGGTGCTCCCAGGAGCCCAGCTGACCACCACCCGTGGGTCACAAGTCAAGTCTCCCGAGCAGAGCATTACCAGGTTCCCCAGCATCTGCATCACATTCTCTGTCACCAGGTTCTTGGAATAATCCACCAGAATATGCCCGTGGTTGGTGTTGAGGTTCAGGCTGCAGAAAGATGGCAGAAGACTGACCACACCCACATCTGCCCCCACATCTCCCTAGCCTGTTCCCCCACCACAGCAACAAGCAGGAGGAGCTGCTTCTAGAAAGACCAATCTAAGGGTCACATCCCTAAGGGCAGCAGTGGTGATATCTGTCTGTCCCCTGTCCACCCACCTGCAGCTGCACAGTGAAAGCGGTCGCCCTCAGGGACAGGGATGCAGACCCCTCCCCAACATGACTGAACCACTGACCACAACGCGCTCGGCCCCAACCCCAACCCCCCAAGGTTCCCTCAACAGACTCCTCTCCAGTTCCTGCTCGCTCTGGCGAGGTCTGGGAATCCAGCCTCCCCCCACAATGGCGCCGCGCACCTCCACCCTTCCACAAATGCTCCGCGGCGCGTCCCACCCGCAGGCGACGCCCAGAGCCCGTTCTCCGCCAGGAGCGGGTGGCAGGGGCCAGATTTCCCCAGCCGCTGCGTCAGCGAGGGGGCCTCCTCACAACTGCGGAAGGAGTCCCTCCTCAAATGGCACGGCTGGAGGGCTGGGGACGGGAGGGGGGACGGGGAGAGAGGTGACCCTGTGCTGGGGAAACCGACGACATCTCAGGACGAAGAGGCTCCAGCCCCCACGTCCCTGGTGAGCCCCGAGCCCCCGAGAACCTATTTCAAGGAGGCGTCAAGGACGAAGGGCGGCCTGGGCCCGGGGCCCGATCGTGGCCGGGGACCGCTGCCCGGGCCTCCCGGTAGTAACCCTGCCCACCTGAATCCGGGCGCCCCCCCCGCGGCCCGGGATCCCCGCACGTCCCGGCGCCGCCTCGGGCCCCGCGCGCACCTGAAGTGGTTGAAGCGTTCCTTGTCCGAATCGAAAAGGTGGCGCAAGCTGAGAGTCGAGCCGTGCTCGCGGTGCCAGTCCTGCAGCTTCTGGAACTGCGGATCGTGGGTGAGCGCCGCCATGGCCAGACCAGTCGAGCGCACGAACCGAGACGCGGGCGGAGGGAAGAGCGGGTGGGCGGCGAGCGGCGAGCAAGGCCCGGGCCGCGCAGCGGGATTTATGGCGCAGGCGTCGGCCCCGCCCCGCCCCGCCCCGCCCCGCCCCGCCCCGCGCCGGGCCTCGGCGCCGCCCAGCGACCTTGTCAGCGCCCGCTGCTCGGCTGCCTCTGGTTCCTCGCTCCCTGCAGCAGGGCGGCCCCTTGTGCTGCCTCTCTGCCGACCTCTGCCTGGAAGTGGCTGGGGACAGAGGCCAAACTCCTCATGTGCCCATCTGCCATCTGCTTCAGTTATGCATTCATTCATTAATTCTTTTTTTAAAGTAAAGATACAGGCAGTAATGAAGGTGTGTTGGCAGGCAGGAAGAGAGGAAGAAGAAATATTCTATTTAGTTGTTCATCTTGGTTGCTGCTCCGGCCCAGGCTCTTGAACCAAGGACCTTGGATATATGTGGATCACGCCTGGTGAATTAAACCGCCAGGCAACCAGAACGCACCTCTTTCGGTGATTTTTTTTTTTTTTTTTTTTCTTTTAAAGGAAAGGTGCAAGCAGGAATAAAGGCGAATAGGCAGACAGGCAGGAAGAGAGGAGGAAGCAGCATTTTACTTTATTTTTATTCAGTTATTCACACTAGTTGCTTCCCCCTCTGGCTGGGACTCGAATCCAGGGGTGTGTGGCTTGCTCCTTTGGAGGCCATTGACCAACTACTGCTCCACCGGGGCGTGCCTCGTTCAGTGATTTTTAATACAACTTCTTCAAACGCATTCCACATAACAAGTAGGGTTCCAAATACTGTGAATACATGAGTGACAAGTCATGTCAATGACATGTCATTGAGAGAGGAAAGCAAAAAAGAAAAAGAAAGCTGGACTGGATCCTGGGAACAGGGGTTGCAATATTGACTAGATGGTCAAAAGAAAAGTGACTGATGCGATAGCATTTCAGTAAAAGGTTGAAGGTGAGGAAGTGAGCCCATGTGCGGGCCATGTCCAAGCAAAGGGAAGATCACTTGGAAACTTCCAGGAGAATGTTTGGGTGCTTCCGAAGGAGAAGGCAAGTGTGGCTGGAATGGAGTGAATGAGGGGAAAGTGGTGGAAGATGAAGTCAGAGAGGGAAGGAAGACATTCAGTGTGAGAATTTTGGTTTTGATTTTTTTTTAAGGTGCAGGCAAGAATGAGGTGAACAGGCAGGCAGGAAGAGAGATGCAGAAGAAGTACCCTATTTTTTTTATTTAGTTCACATTGGTTGCTTCCCCAGCCCTAGGTCCTGAACCTGGAGCACCCAGGGTGTACCAGATTACTAGGCGCTTATGAGAATTTTTGTTTTTATTTCGAGACCAATAAGAAGTCATCCAAGTGTTCACAATCTGACATGTTTTTCCAAGGAGGTGGTGATGACAGAGCAGCAGGAATGGAAGTAAGGATAGCAGATGGGAGGCTGCTGCAACGATGCAGGCAAGGGATTCGGGTGGCCTGAATCAAGCGAGCAGGAATTGGGCATGTGATTTGGCCATATTGTGAGAAAAGAACTGACAATTCCTGGGGGCATGGGGGGAAGAGAGAGAGACAACATAGTCAAGGATGACATCCAGTTTTCTAGCTGAGTTTCTGGAAAAAAATGGAATTGTCATTGCACCTTAGAAAGGTGCAGAGAAGGGGAGAAAAATCATGATCTCGTTTTTCAGACATGTTAAATTTTCAAAACCTATCAGTCATCTGAGTGGAGGTTTGTGTTAAGAATTCATGTCTGGAGTCCAAGAAAGAGAAGGTTCAAGATGGAGGGAAAACCCGAGAGTGAAGAGACATTTGAATGAGACTCTAGGTGATAGTCTGGATGAGAGGAAGTGAATATAGTCAGAGAGAAGAGGGTCAAGAATTGGGCACTGAAAATGTGCTTCTTGACATGCCCTGGTGGCCTAGCTGTTTAGTCCACTGGACATAGTCCGCATATATTCCAAGTTCCCTGGTTCAAGACCCGGGGCCGAGGGAAACAACCAAAATGAACAACTAAAGTGTTTCTTCCTCCTTTGTCTTCCTGCCTGCCTGCCTGCTTGCTTTCATTCCTGCCTTGCCTGCAGCTTTCCTTTAAAAGAAAAGTGTGCTTCTTCAGCACCAGGTCCTGCCAGAGGCCAGCCATCCACGGAGTGTGCCATCTTGCTGTGGCCCCAGGTCCAGGCTTTCCTCCAGCCCACCTCCTAGCTCCATGCAGTCATGGCTGCCTCTGGCTGCAGCAATGACTTTTCTCTCCCTGCCCAGATGATTTGCGGTCCTAAAAATGAAGAAGGAAATGGGGATGGGCCACAGATGCAAGAAAGGAGTGGTTCCAAGACTGCAAGGAACAGATCAGTCCATTTGGCCTCTATTCAAAGGAGTTTTTTGTTTTGTTTTTTTATTGAAGTAACTTAGATTTTACACATTAAAATTAACTCCTATGTGTAGGTTCCCCATATGTCCCATTCCTCAGGTATATGTCAACACACCCTGCCCTCTGCCAACAATCAAGTGTTCTTCACCCTTGTCCAGTGGGCTCCCCCACCACTTGCCCCGACCCATTCCATTCCCTGTTCCCTCAGTTCTATTACAAGTGTCTAAGGGCTGGTTTTATTTCCTCTGTTCCTTTGTTTTGCCTATTCACATTCCACCTATGAGTGAGATCATCTGATATCTTTCTTCTTTTGACTTACTTCGCTTAGCATCATCCCTCTAGAACCACCATGTTGATTACGTGACAGGGTTTCATCTCTTCTAAGGGCTGTGTAGGATTCCATTGTATATATGGACCACATCTTCTTTATCCAGTCACTTGACATTAGGTCATTTCCAGTTCTTAGCTACTGTGAATAGGGCTGCAATAATCATGGGGGTGCATAAGTCTCTACAAATTAGTTCTTTTGTATCTTTTACCCAAAGGACTTTTGCATTGTCAACTCAGATTTAACTGAACTTCCCATACCCAGCACAACCCTGAATGAAGGCAAGTAAGACAGGCAGACAGAAGGGAGAGAGGAGGAAGAAGCATTTTTTATTTTATTTTTATCTAGTAGTTCATACTGGTTGCTCCCCCTGGATCCGGGACACGAGTCCAGGTGGACTGCACTTCTTTGGCAGTTGATCATCCCACCAGAACGAACCAGCAATGCTGTTTTACTGAAATTGGGCAACACTGATCAGTTTCGCATCCGAGTCAGTTATTTGACTGCACACAACAGCATTTCTACCCCAAATCTCGTGCTTCAGAACAGAACCATGGCCGGTAGGAAGACCAGTCTCAGTAGCCATTGGCCCTCATCCATTGGCCCTACGGTTGCTCAGATGACTGTGGCCCAGCAGTAGTCACTGATTCCTGTTCTGGAAGATTCTTGAATGATCAGGGCAAGTGTCATTGTCTTTGTCCAAAACCACTGTCTCCCACTGTCTGCTTCTCATCAGAGAGGAGCACATGACCTCAGCCAACCAAAAGCTTCTTTCCTGGGACCCAGGTGCCCCAGGAGAAACTCTTAAGCTTTTTGTTGTGGTAGCTGACTGTCTAAAAGGACAGATATGAGGTCTGTCCCTGTTCTCAAACAAAACAACGAAGAGACTGACCCTCAGAGGTACCAGAGTGAACCTCCCAGGGGCTCAAGTTCCGAGGCCAGGCCACCTCTGTTTGTAGCTGAAACTTGGATCATTGATTTCCCTTAGTCTGAAGTTGTCTTGAGCTGAACTGTCATGCACAACTCCAAGTCTTTCCAGACTTTTCTGAGGAGAAACCCGCCCATTGCCATGTTGTCTTCTCCAAAGTATTCTCCTGTCCACCCAAAAGAGCAGTTTTGGGTACTGAAAATGAAGCAGAAGGTGAGACCTCCAACGATCGACTTTTGAAGGTTTCATGTTTTTTGACATTCTACAACGTATACTTCCAGTGGTTTGGCCTCTGTGAATCCCAGCAGCTTCAACTATTCCAGATTTCCCAGTAGCATACATACATACACACATACATGTATATGCATGTACATACACATATGTATTTAAAAAGAAGACAGGCAGACAGGAAGAAGGATTTTATTTATTTGTTCACTCTGGTTGTTCCCTCTGGCCCTGGGTCTTGAACGTAGGTCCCTGGACTTTTTACATGGACTATGCCCCAACTGCTGGTGAAATGCCTGAGCCACCGGAGTGCACCATCCAATATAATTTTTAAGTATTTTATTGCAGTAACTTTGTTTTACACATTATAATAAACTCCTATGTGTAGTTCCCCTTATGTACAGCTTCCCCATTCCTCAGATACATGTCAACACGCCCTGCCCTCCACCAAATCACCAAGTGTCCTTCACCACTGTCCAGTGGGCTCCGCCACCATTTGCCCTGCTCGCCCCATTCCCTTTTGGTCACCTCAGTTCTATTGCCAGTATCCAAGGGTTGGTTTTGTTTCATCTGTTCCTTTATTTTGTCTATTCACGTTCCATCTCTGAGTGAGATCATCTGGTATCTATCTTTCTTCTAGTGATTTATTTCACCTAGTATAATCCCTTCTAGATGCTTCCATGTTGACTCAAATGGCAGGATTTCCACTCTTATCAGGGCTGTGTAGTATTCCATTGTGTGTATGTACCACCTCTTCTTCATTCATTCGTCTGATTTTGGGCATTTAGGCAGTTTCCAGTTCTTAGCTATTGTGAATAGGACTGAAATAAACATGGGGATGCATACATCTCTGTGAATTAGTGTTTTTATATCTTTGGGGGTGAATACCCAGAAGTGGGACAATCCCAATAATGTTTTAAGTTTAAAATTGTACTTTTGAAATGCCAAAGTCGCAGGAATTTTTCGTGTTAGCAGGAAAGTGGTTTCCAGTTTGGAGGGCCATAAATTACAGTAGCTCTGACTGAAGGCGAAAAAAGTAGCTCATCATCATCATTTTTAAAGGAAAGGCACAGGCAGAAATTAAAGTGAGTAGGCAGGCAGGCAAGAAGAGAAAGGAGAAAGAAGCTATTGTTTATTTTATTTAGTCGTTGATCTTGGTTGCTTCCCCAGCCCAGTTCTGAACATCTCTGGGATGTATGTGGACCACGCTGGCTAGAGGTCATGGATTTCACTGCGAAATCACTAGGTACGCCAAAAATAATCATTATTAATTGAAAGTCATCAATCATCTAGAGTCTGTTCTTAGTCACTTATCCTGCCAGCCATTTCCAGAATTGTCAGCCTTAGGGAAAAGGGGAGCGGGGAGCGGGGCAAGGGGGAGAGTGGACAATCCCTTCTTCTCCTTCCCATCCTCCCTGTTGTAACACCAGCTAGGCTCTTAAGTCAGTTCTGATTGACAAGGTCTTACTTCACTAGTGGAGATGGCCAAGAATGACATTTCAAATGGGAAGGACAGCAGCTTGAGCAGAGAGGTAGGAACATCCACCCACTGCATTGCTTCCCTTGGACTAGATCTAGGCATTTGTGCAGGCAGGGCAGCACGTGTGTAGGACACAACACCGCGACAGGTGTGGTGTGCAGGAGGGTGAGGGTGGCATCGCTGAACAAATCTTGGGGAGTGGAGTGGGATCTGTAATCTGGAAGAATTTGATGTAATTCTGTGTTCTGAAAAGAAGTTAACACCTCTTTTCTGCTACCATCACCACAAACGGCACCGTTATGTCATGACAAGTTCCGTCTGCAAACAGCATATAGGATTCAGAATCCTGGACCCTGGGCGCCGTGAAACTCAGAGACGTCGTATGTACCCGGAACAAAACCAAGAGACCCCGCTCCAGCGCTGGCACCTGCTGGTGGGGGTGGGGGGCAGGTGGTTTGTGGGCGCTGCGGGTATTTCTGGGGCCTAAGTTGGCGGAGTCGGCAGGAAGCCCGGCTCTGGGCGAACCATTTTACGAATGGACTTTGGTGAGCTGTCCCGGGGAGGCGCGCCCACCGAGGATGCTGAGTCACGGTGACCGGGCGAGGGCTAAGCGACCGCGCCTCCTGAGCTCCACCGAGCTCCTGGGGCAGGAATCCAAGGGAACCCCAGTGCTGAGGGGCGGTGTGTATGAGTCAACGCGCAAGGAAGGCGGGATCAGCGCAGGTACAGAGCAGCGGTTGCGCTCGCGTGCGTGTGGGTGTGCACGTCCCGGCCAGCGGGCGGAGCTCACGCCTGTGCGCAAGCCCCAGAGCGGAGTTGGGAACCGCGAGGACCTGCAAACGGCTCTGCCGGCACGTCAGGGATGGGCGTAAGCGCGCATGTGCACAGACTCCTGGCGTGAGCACGAGAGGAGTAACGCACTTGGGGGCGGAGCCTGGGGGCCGGTCCAGCGTCTCTTTCACTAGCCTAGTCGCTTTCCCTGTGAATCTGTTGTTAGCTCTTGGAAAACAAAAACACCCCCATCGCAAATAGGTGTGGGTTTCCCTGAGAATAGAAAATTCCTTATCTCCTAAAACTAGCTACCTAGTCCTACCCGCTGCTAATGTCCATCCCTCCTCGCAGGTTCTAGTAAAAAATCTGGGCAGCTTGTATTATTACTGTGAGAGCCTATTTTAAGTTTCCTGGTTGTTTTTTAGCTCGGTATTACAATTTACCTAGTAGTAATTTGCCCAGCAACGCCTTGTCCAACTCAACAGTTGCTTCCTGCTGTTCTGCACTCTGGCTATGTGGCCATGAAACCTTGCTCCTTGAGATCAAAGGCCTTTCTAATGAAAGGGGCAAATGCAAACGAGGATTCGTGGGTATGACTAAGTGCTGTAGTGAAAAACAAAGCCGGGTAGTGACTGGGCTCTGACTGAAGAAAAGAAGGCCTGGCCCAGGCAGGGAGTGGCCTTGGAAGCACTAGGCAGGTGGGCCGCTAGTGAGGTGAGGTGTAGGGGTGGAGCCAGGTAAGAACTAGGTTGAAATGATTTAAGAACATGGTGGAATTCAAATGTTTGGAGATACACTTATATTGGACTTATTAATTGAATGAAGTAAAAAAAATCAAGAATGTCTTCTAGGATTTCTGCCAGACAGCTGGATTGATACATGGTGCTACTTAAGAATGGGAAAAATGGGAGTTTCCCCTACACTTTTTTTTTTTTTTTTTTTTTAAGGAAGCAGGCAGGAATGCAAAGGCAAGTAGGCAGGCAGGCAGGCAGGGAGAGAAGGGAGGAGCATTTTTATTCAGTTGTTCATGTTGGTTTCCCCAGCTTTGGGTTCAGAACCCCCATCCTTAGGCTTTATGTGGACTGTGCTGGAGCTGCAGACTTAACATCTGATCCAACAGGGTGCGCCACCCCGACTTAGGTCTGAGCTTTAAAAACACAGACTGCATCCTTTTTGTAGTTTTGAGACCTAGAGCAAGGGCCTTGCCCCTAGGTGACATTAGTAAATATTGAACATGACAATCCTAAAACAATTCTGCCTCTTTACCTGGGCCCACATTGCCAGTTCAGTCTCAATATAAGCCACATGCAAAGGCTTGGGCCCAGACTCTTGCCATCAGTCCTTAAGGCCAGCTGTGTGTTATCTCCAGGAACCTATCTCAGGAGGTTCCTCAACTCCCATGCACAGCTGATAGGAAGGCACAAATCATGCTGTCCATGTATGTCTCTTGCCAGTGAAGTTAGCCTTTGGAAGGGTTTACTCCCTTTGTGTCACGGGTGCAGAAAGCAGGTCAATGAGGCCGCGCAATGCACAGAGGGCCCTTCCCTCTCAATACCAATGTTGGCATGTGCCTCATTATCCCAGGAGCCCCCGGGGAAGTGAGGGCCACAAGCCTCAAAAGGATCCCACCGCCTTTGTGTCCTCCATGGAGCTCTGGGGGCTCAGGCAAACACCCGTTCCGCTTTCATCCCCACCTATATGGCAGGCAGCCAGTTACAGAACTGTCACCATTACTGTGAATCAGGAGTCAGTGGACAGCACTGGGTAATCATATTAAATAGAAACACACTTGAATAAATGTTCTTCCTGTAGCATTTTTACATGACCTTCAGTGTATTCCTTAGCACTCATGCAAGCAAGTTACTTCCATGTTACGCAGTAACCTTGTCTTGAGTAAACTTAGAAGACTGGCACTTGATGCCCATGCTCAGTTCTCAACATCTCAACAGAAATAAGTCTGAGTGGCACTTACACTGGTAGGTTATATATGAATGCTCACATATTCCATTTACTAAGGTCACGGGGGGAAAAAAGATTTTCAGAGAAGTACTGTCTTGCTGTCAATGAAAATGAGTTGAAATTTCCCTGTAAGCCACCCTCCCTCTGTGGTTCCCCTTATACAAGGTGTCCTACTTAGCAGGACGGCATCTGTCAGTGAGCCCTCCTGTCTCTGAGGCAGGTCTCTGTCACAGACTGGGCGGTGGAAGGAGGCCCCCCTCATCCCTGGGTCTGATCTTTGGAGCAGCTGGCTGAGCAGCTCACGGTGCGGATGTGCACGCTGGCAGCCCAGGACCTGCGGAGCGCGCTTGTGGTCTTCTACTGGTCTCCTTTACTGTTATGCCGATGCCACCGCAGAGGGCCCTCCCAGCTTCGGCGTTAGGGGAGCCCGCAGGAGAGGTTTGGCAGGTGGCTCTGCTTCCTGCTCACCCACCCTAGCTCATCCTACTGTCCCAAGTGGTCTTTCCCTTTGCGAGGTCTCAGTGTCAGAGGACAGGGTGACCTAAAAACCAACTAAGCACAGCACTTCAAAGTACTGAATCAGATGGGCTTCTGACATGGCATCTGCTGTAGTTCATTTTAAATAGAGATACAAAATACTATTAAATGTATATTTTTAATAAAGCCAATAGTTATTTTACTTATAGGAGCTTTAAAAGGAAGATACAAAATGTAGAGTTCCAGTTTGGAAGCGGTATTCACACGATGTCCCGCGGATGCCCGAGCAAGGCAGCCATACTCGGCCATGCAAAGGACACGCACACACTCGCACACACGCGCACATGCGCTTTGGCAAGACCCCTCTGCCGAGCGCAGCACCTGGAGTTACCAGTGTTCAGAGCAAGGTGGTGCTGAGAACACAGCACCTACAAGGAGCCCACACAAACAGCTTCACACGGTCTCACAGTCCATGGAGGTGCCATTACACAGTGTCTTCCTCAATCAAGAGAAACAGACTGGGAAGTGACACACAGGGACGTTGACGTCACCTGCGCTGGGGCATCAAGGACTGATCTCTGTCCAGGGTGAGGTCTTGGGGGAGGCACTATTAAAACGAGAGAACTTCAGTAGGACAGAACTGGAAGTACAGGGCACTGCGGACACGCCACGGAAGGAAACAGAAAACTACCTTACAAGTAAAACAGCCACGAACAACATTGACAGAGATTAGTGCACACAGTGACAGCGAACAGACAGAACCACACAGGTTGGTGCAGAGCACGTGCCTGAAAAAGTCTATGTACAAAGCAGTTCTCTGTAAACATGGTAAGAGAATGTTTAGAACCCGCGGTGAAGGATCAGAAGTACAGGCAGCAAGGGCACCCCACACAGCGCAGAAGGCAACACCTGAGGCCTGAAGCCCCGGAACACAGGACTGAAAATTCACATGGCTGGGCTCAGACACCCTACGGGTCCTCTATAATTAGTGTGTGTACATATACATATATAGATATATATATTCTTTTTGGTATTTTTAAATATAAATTTACTTATATCTGTAGAAAAATGAGAACATAAATGTGTTATTACAATCTTTGCAGGAAAAGCTTATATGGAGTTAGAAAGAATAAACCATTTATTAGTAGTTAACATATATTAAAATGGTTTAATGATTTAAGAAAATATAAAAAAAATATTAATACTGTCACTTTCATACCAGAAAATATTATGGATTTTTCTCAGACTTTTTCAATGAAATATGAAAAATTTAAATAAGTTTCATATAAAGAACTTCTGTAACCTCAATTAATATACAGTGGGATGTCTATTCTATATATATTTATTATTATTTCTCAATTTAAGCACCATTCAATTCTTCTGGATCCATTCTGGCTGGAAATATTCCTAAATCCACAGGATGTTATCTTTTTAATGGCACATGTTAACTAAAAATGAGGTGGTTTTCTGTTTTGGTTTTATTTGTTTTGTTTTAAAGAAAATACTTCACGTCCTATCTATATCTTAACTGGTTTGTCTCGAGCCAGCTCACAGATGGTACTGTAGTTTTAAGTGCCGGTGTTTGCGCAGCCCCTGACCACACCCTCGCGTCCTGAGACTGTGCGGGAAGACCTGAGGGCAGCAAGGGTGCCTTTATCCTGCACAGGACAGCACCCACTTGGCTCATCTCCACGCACCACCAGGAACATGCTGCCAACATCAGTTTCACGATCCTGCTTTTTAAGTCTGGTCAAGGTTGCATTCCCTGGATGCTTTTGGCAGGGTAAGGGGTGCCCACCCACAGAAAACCCAGGTGACTGCTTCTGATCACAAATACTCTATACTTTGCCCACTTTGTATAAGCTCAAATAAAGAGTGCTGAACAAACTTCCAGCCACTATGTTTGTTATTTTAAAAGAGTCAATGCATTTTAGGCAGGAGATGTTTTTAACTAAAAACCTATATGAAAAATAGCTAGAAAATACAGTGATTGGTGTGGTCATCACTCAGTGTGTTAAAGAGAGGGCAGATGAGGGTCAGAAGAATGGTCAGTTTTGCTCTCAGCCTTCAGGTCCGGTGTCTTCCTAACACACAGTGACTTGAGAGCTGTGTTTCTAAGTGTGGCCGGTGGCCCACCTGCATCAGATCCCCAGAGGTGCTTATTAAGCTTCCCCAAGCATTTCCTGGAGGTGGGTCAGAAACGCCCATCTTCAGCTGGCTCTCCAGGGATCTGAGCCTCCAAAGTTTGGGAAGCCAGGCCTCAAAGGCTTGGAGTTGCCAAGCACCCCCATCCCCAAGGATCCCTGCCTGGGATAGGAGTGCACTGGTCCTCTGGGGTGTGGGGTCAGCTAGTCAGCCCTGGAGTAGAAACACTGGCCCCAGTAGCTCTGCACAGGCAGGTAGGCTCGCCCCGGGTCAGTACTGGGGCAGGTAGGCCGGCCTGCGCTCAGCCTTTCCAGGGAAGGCCTTGAAGCCCTTAGGTGCTGCCTTGTGCACTGGTGGGGGTGGAGGCTGCGGTGGTGTCTGCACGTAGGTGAAGGAGGCAGCGCTGCAATCGCTGGCGGCAGCCCAAACCGGAGACTGCAGCATCTGCATGGTGTCGTTCCACTGGCTGCTGGGACTGGCGACTGCATAGAGTGGTGCACTTGGGCTGGGCAGGGTGCTGGGCAGCGGGGAAGGGTGTTGCCAGGGTGCTTTGGGTGGCCACGTTTTGGTTTTGTTGTCCTGAAAGACAGAAGAGGGTTCTTAGTGGCATTTCAGGAAATGATCATTTCACACCTCCCCAAATCTCTAATCCTGATTCTCACCTAAGAGACAGGTGAGGCCCCAACCCCTTCCCGGAACCCTGGAGCTCACTGTCTAATATGGCCAACATCACAGCATATGGCTAGTGCAGCTGAGGAATGAGGTTTAATTTATATTTAATTTCAATTTGAATAGGTATGTGACTAGTGGCATCATATTGGACAGCACAGTCCCTGTATATGGCTGGTCAGTTGAGAAAGCTAATCATTTAGCGTCCTGGAAAAAAAGGTGTTCACTGAAGACAAAGTACCCCTCACTTATGTGAGGTCCTCTTAAAACGTAAGCTTTGGAATCTTGCTCAATGTCTGTGCCCCACGGAGCCAGCCCTCTTGGCCAGGCAGGGCCCGCAATACCTGGTTCCCATCTTCCGCTGTGGTGAGAAGAGGTGGTGAGGGCAGCGTGCCAGGCTCCTGTTCTCCGCTGCTGTGTTTCCTGAAAGAACCAAGAGCTCAGTGCAGTGGTGCCTGGTGACCCGCCCGACCTACCTCCAGGACACCCTAGCAGTTTGGTTCTAGTGCCTCCGGCCACTAGCTCCAGTGGTATGTCTTGGGCCCGCTGCCTGAAGGGGTGAGAAGGGCCAGCATGAACAGCATGACCGCACAAGCTGTCTCATCGTTGGGGAGGGCGTGGGTGGCAGGAATGAGGACCATCACTGGCTGTTTCAGCTGCCCTCTGGGTCCATCGATGCTGGTTTTTTGCGAATAAATACTGTTCAGCATGCATATGTGTATTAACAAAAGACTTAGCTTTACTTCTAATGTGAATGTAGGGTAACACATAAAGCTGAATGAAAAGACAGGGTGAGAGCAGGTGGAGAAGTCTCAGTGCTACGTGCAGATGGCAGCTGCTGCGGAGACGGTGCTACAGGGGACAGGTTAGAGGTCTACGGGTCTCAGAGGTCTACGGGTCTCACATCACTCGCGGCTCAACCCTGCTCCTGCGCAGTCCTCCTGGTCTCGGTTCATGCCACTGGCTTTCGCTCAGGTCAAAAATCTGCACACCATCCTTGGTCCCTGTCCCTCACACATACCCCACTGCCCACTCTTCACAGTTGCTCCCGCATCGTGTTCAGCTTTCTGCTCATCAGACTCCCCAACTCGGACAACAGGACTCGTGCTGACCCCTGCATTCTCTCCTCTCACACCCCGCTTTGTCTTTCTTCATAGCACCAGGCCCGAGATGACACTTAGTCTTTTTAATCTGCCTTCCTGAATGGAATGTAAGTGCTATGAGGAAGGGGATTTTGATTTTTGCTGTTGTTACCAGAGCCTGGTACATGATAGGTGCCACGAATCAATGGATTTACTGCTCTGAGAAAAAAATGAACTGAACTTCTCAGAGGTTCAGTTTCTTCACCTGTGAAATGAAGGTAAAATAGTACTTTTATCATAAGGAGGTTGTTATGAGCTGACTTACATCCCCTCCCTCCAAACTCGTATGTTGGAGTCCTGAGTTCTAATAGTTCAGAATGTGTCTATTTAGAAATAAGGAATTTAAAGACGGACTTAAGGGAAAATGAAGTCATTCGGATGGGCTCTACCTATATGACTGGTGTCGTTGTCTGAAGAGAAAATTAGGACAGAGATGCACACATACAAATGGAAGAGCATAGGAAGACACAGGAGAGGGAGGCCACGGCAGAGAAAGGAGGGGTCTCAGAAGAACCCAGTCAACCCCTTGATCGCAGACTTCCCATCTTCAAAAGTGAGAAAACACATTTTCTTATTTAGATCACCCAGTCTGTGGTACTTTTTTAAGGTAGCTCCAGCATGTAAGTGCAGTGGCTGTGAGAATCAAGTAAGAAAGTGTATGCAAATGCTTGGCCCAGGGCCTGGCACACAGAGAGCACCCAGCTTGCCCTGGCAATGCTGTCGTCACCACCAGCACTGCTCTGCATCCTGACTCAGGTGCCTGCTGTCTTCATTCACCTGCTCCCCAGTGCCTATTCAGTGAAGCCTGCCAGTCACACGAGGACTGTAAGGCTGGTCTCCTGTTCCCTTCCACAGCATGACTTCTGACTGCTGAGTGGCCCGCACGCTCTTCCTGCCCACATCCTTTGGACTGTGGCTCAGGCTCTGTTTCCTCACACCCGCCATAGTCTCCCCACTTCTTTCTAACAATTCTTTTCTTATTTCACGGCCCATTTTAATTCTTGTGACTGTTTTCAAAAGCTCGTTATATCTGAATATGCTATCTGAATGTTACTATTTTTTTTTTTTTAACTTTGAAATATCATCTACAGGCCATTTTACCCAATTTCACCCTTGACAAAGAAACGACGCATTCAAGAGTGCCAGGTGTTTGTCGGGAGCTGCAAGCATGCTGGTTAGTCTGCATTAGAACTCGGATGTCCTGGCCCTGCCTGTCCCACAGAAAAGACTGCCTTGCCTCCTGCAAGGCACAGAGAAGAACCAGCAGACCCTATCTCCAGAACCCTCCCTTGGCTGTCATGCTAGTATTCTGGCCACCCCATTTGCAGGAGACCTTTTGCCAGCAAAAACTTATCCCAACATTAAGTCATGTGGGCTACAAGCCTGAATGATAGCCCCCGAGAGGCCTCAGTAAGACCATGCTGAGGAGCCCTCTGCCTCTTGCACAAGGCTGACAGGGAGCAAAAGGACTCTGAGCTTTCCAGAGGGATAAGCTGTGGATTACTTTCATGTGCCCTTCTCTCATTATTTAGTTTGGGAAATTTCTTCATACCTTCTCTGTTTGACAGCAGCCACGAGGTCAGGCCCTGAAAACATGGAGAACAAGCTGTCCCCATTGGCAGAAGATGTCTCATCGCTTGAACTGGCTGAGTCTCCCTGAGCTCCCGACCAGCCGCTGTGCAGGCCGTCCCTGAAAGCCAAAGAGAGAAAGTGGTCCCAGGCCCCACCATGGCCTGGACTGGCTGCACAGCCCCGAGGCCAGCCCCACCCCTCCGCCCAAAAGCAGTCCTCACCCTGCATGTCTCACAACCTAATGGTAGAATCTTGTCTCTCTCTTATAAAAACTCGAGCTTTTCATGCATATATATATATATATATATATATATATATATACACTCTTGGAAAGGACGTATATATCTCTGTGTGTGTATATATCTATATCTATATCTATATCTATATCTATATTCATCACTTCCATTTATTCCTTTCAGAAGCCTGTGTTCTGTAGATGAAATTTAGTGCAAACAAAAAGTTGAGATGGTCTTCAGCTGTCCAGATTGACTAACCAGGCAGCAATAAGAGATGTGAAAAATCAGTCCTGGTTTTCTCTACGATGAAAATCCACAGTTCTCTTAGTGCACTGTAACCGGAACCCGTGCTTTATGTAGGCGACAGGACTACAGCGCAGAAATCACACGGATTTTAGAACCAGGCTCATTTTAGCATAAAGACCATGTTAAACATGTGATTACTTCACAAATGACATCACATCAGATGCTTATCTAGGGCAGAAGAGCCTGTTTTGAAATCCATCAATTTATACAACTGTATGTTCAGAGGGGACACCTCATGCCACTAAGAATCCTACGATCAGTCACAAACCTCTGACCCTGTGGAGATTTGCCCATGTGACATGTGGGGGCTTGGGATGGGACTGCCTGATAACAGTGCACGAAGGCCCACAGGGGACACCCAGGTCCAACTCTGGCCTCCCTGCACACCAGCACTCACCCCTCTGTGAAGAACTCTGGGGAAGGCCAGGTCCGATGGGCGTCACCCATGGGCGGCCAGTTGCCCCGGGGGTTGCCTGGGCGGCGGCCGTGTTGGACTTGGCGCTTCTGCTGCATTGCCTGGCTCACTCCAGCTACATAGCGTGCAAACTCTGGGTCTGACCCCACTGTGTTAAGACAAAGGGACAAACAGGGTTTAGAATCAGAGTGGCCTCTCTTTGCCTTCCCTATCTGCTGAGGATACTCACTGGTCACACATAGCAAAGTAGTGAGGGGCTGCCAGGCTTGGCTGAAGCCCAGCGCTGGCTGCAGGATTTGCCCAGTGGCCTGCTATACTAAGATGGGGCTGGCAGCGTGCCCTAGTGGAGCAGCAGTTAGGTCAGCTACCTTCAGCTGGTGCAGTTCACATACATCCCAAGGATCCTGGTTCGAGTGCCAGGGCTGAGGTGTGGGTGGGGAACAAGCAAGATGTATACAACTAAATGAAAATAAATAAGGGCTTCCCCCTCCTCTCTCTTTGCCTTCTGCCTGCACCTTATAAAAGACCGCTGGGGCTTGCAGCATGAAGTGGGGTGGGGTGAGTGCAGGGCCTGGGAGGAGGGCTTCTGTTTAGCCCGAAGGCAGGCTGAATGTAGACAAGACAGGGAAAACAAAGTTTACTTCATCTGTGCCTACATTTTCAAGACAAACACTGGCTACTTCAGACATTTTCAATGTCTGGCACTATGTAATTAATAAAGTTAGAAAATCAGCTAATGACTCTAGTCAACTGAAAACCAGAACATTATCAAAGCATCACAGTGAGCCAGATGGAAAATAAATGCCCTTCCCACTTGGGCCTGCTTCTGATCCGTAATTGGCTTGGATACTGGACGGCAGCCGGATGGCAGCCCTGCTCATTCAGTTGGAAGATAATAAGTGGCAAAGAACACATGGACTTTAAGAATACACTAAGAGGGGCTGGAAAAATACTGGCCAAAGCTTAGTGACGACGTGCAAGACAGTTCAAGTGGGAGAAAACACAGAACGGATGGCATTTGGAGAAAAAGGTCAAACAAAAAGATATGGCAGGAAAATATCCATGTGTCCCAAACTGGGTATGATTTGGCATTCTAGTTTATAGCTTGGAATTGGGAAGACCCTGGGGCTCAATCTCATTAGCTTGTTCACCAGACGCTGCCAGAGGGGGTGCTCTGTTCTTTTTTTTTTTTTAAGGAAAGTTGCAGCAGGAATGAAGGCAAGCGGAGGCAGACAGGCAGGGAGAGAGACCAGGAAGAAGCACTTTATTTTAATTAGTTGTTTATCTTCGGCCTTTCTCCCTGGCCCGAAATGCATGCCTGTGTCCTGAGATGTGTGTGGACTGCACCCAACCTCTACTCTACCAAACTGTGCCTGGTCATATATATTTTACCATGAAAGAATTAATTTTCAATTAAGTCACATGTAGTAACTTTTTTTCATTTTCACTTTTTTTTAAAGGAAAGGTGCAGGTAGGAATAGAGGCAACCAGGCAGGCAGAAAGAGAAAGGCGGAAGAAGCACCTTATTTATTTTACTTAGTTGTTCATCTTGGTTGTTTTCCCTGGGCCCAGGTCTTGAACCGGGGACCTTGGGATGTATGTGGACTGCGCCGCAGTGGATGACCCAAGGGGTCACCAGCGCTCACCAACATGTAGCAATTTCTCAAAGTTATTTTAATCTCTCCAATATCTTTAGTATGTCTCCTTTCTCTTTCTTAATCTTTGCTTGCTTTTAATTAGGTTACATTAATTGGCTTCTCTATTGTATTGAGTGTCCAAAGACCCTTCTTTTAGATTTATTTAGTTTCTACTATTTAATTTATTTGGACTTTTATTTTCCTCCTAATTTAATTTTATTTTGTTTCTAATTTATTTTTCTAGTTTCTTAAGGTAATGCGGGTGGCATTTTCACCCTGTGTAGGTTGGGAGAAGCTGTATTCTATGAGGCAGGAGGGTGGCCTACCACCTTTCACAGATTCTAAAGCTCAGGCAAAAAAGAATAAGAACAGGTTTTATAATTAAAAAGGTGGCCCTCAAAGGGACAGCTGCCTTGCCCCCATGAGTGGGAAAGCCTAGATTAGAGACCACTTGAACCATGGGACTTTGAGTTCTGCAAGTAACTTCTTTCATCCTGTTCTCTAAAATTGAGAAAGAATAATTTTGCTTATTTGCTCAGTCTCATTCTCACCACTGCTTTCTACCTTTGCTGGATCTGCCCCATACTTGTCACCAAGGAGAAAGGGTCTTTAAATGGTAAGTCTCTTCCCCCTCAAAGAAAGCTGACAGATGACACACAGGACCTGTGAAGCCCTCAGCAATTTTATCTCTACTAATACTCCCAGGTGTGCGTGTGGGGGAAATCACATACCTGCAGGATCAAAAGGCAGAATCTCCCCCAACATCCCAAAGACTCCATCGCTTTGGTCACGGTTTGGCCAGGTGTTATTTCTAGGTCCCTGTGGCTTCTGCCCCAAAACCTCCGACATCACATTGTCCATATAGCTGCTCACCAGACCCAAGCTGTACAAGTCAGAACTGAGATCAGATATGCCAGGCCACTGGCCAAGAGGAGACAGACCTGTGCCAACGGGCTGTGCTGGCTGCTGGCATGAGCCATGCACCCACTTCCCAGGGGTCCGAGGCTGGGGAGGGGGCTGCTGCGGTCCAATGGGCTGGAGTAGGTGTTGGTAGTACTGGGCCTGCGGCTGTTGCTGCTTTGGGGACTGCTGCTGAGGTGCCAGTCCCGGCTGGGGTGTTAGAGGTGCATGGGCCCCAGTGTGGGGTGGCCTCGGTGAAGGGGGCACTGGCAGTGGTGGCTGCTGTGGCTGCATGGCTCCTGCCTTCTGCTCAGTCACCATGGCTGGGGCAGCAGAATTACGCCTTGTCACCAATGGGGAGCCCTGATGCGACTGGCCCATGTTAAAGCCGGAGAGAAAATCTATCACGTCCTGCATCTCCTGATCGGTTGGCAAGTTCATACCCTTCTCGTCCTTACCATCATCCCCTTGCAGGAAGTTCTCACGCCTCTCCATGAGGAAACCATTGGCCAGTTGATTATTGGAATTCTGAGCTGACTGTGAAGGGTCTGTAGTCCTAGGGAAATTCCCAATGTTCAAGATGCTTTGTAACCTGTTATCAATATTACTGTGCATTTTGGCCTTTTCTTCTGAACACCCAGCTATGAAGATGTTTTTGGAAGGGGTACTTGGGATGCTGTTAGAGCTGGTACATGAAGCTTTCTTGGTAAACCGGGAGGTCAGTTTGGAGAAGGTCTTCTGTAGGCCACCTGAAGATTTGTTTCCATTTCCAGAAGGCAGGTCAATCTGATTCCCAAAATCACAGATTTCCCTTTGAAGCTGGATCTGTATGCAGGGTAGAGCTTGTTCCCTATTTAAATAGAAATGTATTTAAAAAAAAAAAAACAACCCAGCCACTAATTGGGCAATGAACTGGATCTCTTTGCATTTAAGAAGGACTTTAACAAGGAAGACTCTGGTTAGCATCAGGTTCACTAACTTCACAAATAAGCAAATGAACACCCAAGAGTTTTAAGTGTACATACTTTCAGAATTTAGTACCTACAGTAAAAAATCTACAGCGTTTAACAAGACTTATGTACACTATACTGGGATTCGAACATGAAAAGAGTACGCAGCACAGGTGAGCAAAGCACGGCAGAGCCTGGGTAAGTCACCTGACTGTGCTGGGCCTCTGTGTGGCCCTCGCTTAAAAAAGAGGGAGAGGGCATGGCTAGATATTTAAGGTCCCACCTGTTCTAAAGTTAACAATCCACAAAAAATCTTGCAACTGTCAGCTACTTTCAGATATAAGTAAATCTCATGCAGGATATAAATAACTTTTTTAAACATTTCATTGCTCAGTGTAAGACAGAGATTATGAGTTGGGTTAAAGTTCTTTTGATAAAGGTTTGATAAAACTCTCAAATGATAAAACAAAGGCAGAAATGAAACAATGAAGAATCTGCATAAAGGCTATAGAGCAATTCTTTGTGCTAGTCTTGGAAGTTTTTTCTAAGTTTGAAATTATTCCCAAATTGAAAGTTAGCAAAAAGCTCTCTTTCTCGCCCTACTTGCTCACACCCCAGCAGTGACATGAGCACCAGCGCACTGCGTATGGTCACATTACCCCTGGGCGTAGACCTGAATGCTAACTACTGGCGGTCAGTTCCGGTGACGGGGACACCAACCTCCCTGCCCTCCAGCGGTTGAGGTCCAGGACCGCCGTGTAGAGCACGTCCACCAGACCCAGGGTCTTCTCAGGATCGAGGCTTCTCTGCAGGAGGGACATGGTAGCAGGGTCTTCTTTCAGGCACCTCGGTATGAATTAGGTTGTGTTAGTCTGGCTGTACTTCTCTGAAAAGGTAGGTTTCAAGTAGGTTTGTCAAGTAGGTTTCATGTAAAAGGCTCTAATTTTTATGCACTTTTGGCAATGAGTAACAATTCAGAAATTATAGAGACATTTGCAGAATGGCAGGACATTGGAACTTGTAATTCTGTAAAGGAAGAGGAGCATGGATTTCTAACCATCCAGGGTCCATTTGGTAGGAGAGAAGAATTTGGTGCAGGGCTGTCTTTGGGGCCCTAGTGCCTTTCACCGCCCAGCCGTGCCCAGCCCTGGCTTTCCTCTCTGCTCTGAGGAGGGCCTGTGTCCTGGCATGGCATCCACTCCTTGGTACACTCTTTCCATTACGTTCCTGGCCCCCTCACTCTACAATACTTCACACACCTGCGCCCAGGAAACTGCGTCCATGGAGTGAAAGAAAACTCACCACCTGCCACCTGGACTCACCACACATTTCAAGCAAACAACAAACATGACTTTACCAGAACTAATGTTTCTCCTTTCCAAGATGACCATTTACCCTTCCTCCTCTCAGAGCCCTGCTGCCCCGTCACCTCTTTATCTCAACTCATACTTAATGGAGAAAACATTCCCTTCACCACTAATCCCACCCCTTCACCTGTGTCCCTGCTCACACAGCACCCTCCTCCCCTCACAGCAGAAGACACCCGGCCCCACCCAGGCCGGCCTGCCCCCAGGCTGACTCCACCAGAGCACTGGATGCTGCCTACCTCCTGTTTCTCAAGGACCTCATCATGTGATCATCCCATTTCTCCCTTTTAGCAAACAAACCAGTCTCATCAATCACTTTCTCCTCCCAGATACTGCTCATCTTAGCAAAAGTTTCCTCTTCCTCCTTACCACCCATTCTCTTGTTGCACTTTGACCAGTATTTCATCCCCATAACTCCACTAAAATAGTTCTGATCAAACAACTTAGATCTTGCCAAAGTCGAGAGTCTCACCTTCCTCAGTCTCTCAGCAACATGTTTCTTTCCTCTGGTATTACTGTATTTTGCAAACTCTGTGACTCTAAACTGGCTCGTTTCCCCTCTCTTTCACGCCATCTTGGATCATCTGCCCACCCGCTCCTCCTTGCTCCTCAGTCCCCTGCCTCTGATCCAGGCTCTTATTCTCTCCTTCGAGTATTACATCTGGCCTTGTGCTTTTACAAACCATTTCCACACTGAGGGCTCTGATTTCTTCACCAGCCTAGACCTTTCTCCTAAATCTATGTTCATATAGCAAATACATGCTTGATCTCTCACCTTGTGCACCTGAAAGACAGTTCAAAGGGAACCTGTCAGCACAAATGATTCTTCTCCTCCCCAAAACACTGACTCCTACAGACTTCCTCAAAAGTAATCTACAACTGTTTACCCTCAAACCTATACTTCACCTCTCCTTGCTCACACCCCAAATCAGTCAATCAGTAATCCTGACAGTTCTTCCAAAATGTATTCTGAACCCAAGCAAAACTTATCAGTTCTCATCTCTTGACTTAAAAACCACTTAGGCAGGTCCTGATGCAGCAATGGTTAGGCCCATCGCCTCCAAAGGAGCTCAAGCCACAAAGCCCTGGATTTGAGTCCCAGGTCCAAAAGGAAACCACCATTGTGAACAATTAAATAAAAATAAAATAAAAATGCTTCTTCCTCCTTGCCTTCATTGCTGCCTGAACGTTTCCTTTAAAATAAAACAAAACAAAACAAAAAACCCACTTCCAGGTACACCCTGGTGGAGCAGCGGTTTGGTCTGCCGCCTCTGGTTGGTGCAGGCCACATACATTCCAAGGAGGCGCGTTCACGTCCCAGGACTGGGGGGGAATAACCAAGATGGTACAACTGAAATAAAAATAAATAACACTTCAAAGCAAACAAAAAGACCAAAACACTTCATGCCTTAGGATCAACCTCTATCTGATCTCCTTTCCTCCACTTCTGCTCCCAGTAAGTCTCGTCCTCAACACAGCAGGCAGAGTGAGCGTCCTTTCGCACAAATCAGAACACATGGCCCCCCGTATAGACCTTCCAGCAGCATCCCATCATGACTGAAAAACTTTAACCCTCTCACCACAGTCCTCAAAATCCTCTGTGACCTGGCAATGTGGCAAGCGGAACTCAGTCTGGGAGTGCTGGCCACCAGGAAACACGTGCTTGGTGCATTTTATTGTATTTATTAGTCTTGAGATAATGAAATACCCTCAGAAATTAAACACATTCTTTTGACAAATCACCCAGACTTCTTAAACCTGCCCCCTGTTCTCATACAGAAGATCCAAGTCTCTCAGGCTGTGACCCTGGCTTCTAGAACTCCCTCTTCATAGCCTCCTACTGTCTCTCCAGCCATGCCAGCTCTCTCCTCAGGCCTGTGCGCTGACGGTTCTTTCAGCCTGGAATGCTTTCCCCATCTGCTCTCTGCATGCCAGCTGCTCTCAAATAAATGTCACATCCTCAAAGAGGCCCTTCATGACTGACCTCCTTATCTAAAATAGCCTCCTTTCCCATCTCTACCCCAGTTATTCTCTATCACATGACATCATTCTACTCTTATTCTCTTCATACACTTGCCAGTGTTTGACTTTAAGTGGCAATTCTTATTAGCTGTCTCCTCCCCTTCCCCTTTACAAAGTCAGTTCAGTCAGGAGCACAGACCATGGTTGGCTCTCTTGCTTGCTCAGGATTACATTTCCAGCGTCCTGACAGTGTCTGTCACGTAGTAGGTATTCAGTGACTATTTGCTGAAAGAAAGAATGGATTGGCATGTCTTGGTGCAGCAGCAGTTAGGTCAACTGCCTCCAAAGGATCAGGCCACATACCCCTGGGTTCGATTCTCAGGTCTGGGGGGGAAACAACCAGTGTGAACAACTAAACAAAAGTAAAATAAATAAATAAATAAATAAATAAATAAATAAAAAGGCACTTCTTACTCCTCTCTTCCTGCCTGCCTACTTGCATTTATTCCTGCCTGCATCTTTCCTTTAAAAAAAAAAAAAAGGATAAATAGCTTAAATGTGATAGTTAAAAAAATCTAGGTACATTACTTTATTTAGAAAAATGCTGATATCTGGCAGCTGAACACTTCATTTTACTAAAATGATAAATTCTTGACTGACTTTGAGAACAATTTCATTTTTCCAGAGGTGGAGAAAGAAATGATTTCTGTTTTGACTTCCCAACAAGCATACATTTTGTAGATTGAAAGAAACCAAGTGAAAACAGTGTAGTTTTACCAAATCCAACCAGTAGAGGGAGCCTCTCCACGGAACTGTGGGCTACAATGTTTTTCATGGAAGTGAAATGAATTACTAAGAAAATGCAGGGAGAATTCTGGAAGTCATTGAAGTGTTAACCATTTTACTACTAGCTGTTTATAATTCACCAAATGATCCAAAAGTTCAAACTGTCTTCCTTAAAATAAGAACCCTGATTAAATTTAGTATTTTTCATTAAGAATTTGAATTGGAAAACATGTTAAGATGTCAGGAACACAAAAATCTTACACAAAAGTGACCTTTTAATTTACTGTTTGATAGGAATAAAGATACATATATAAGTTATTCATTTCAGGAAACAGCATAACATCTCAACAGTCAAATTAAAATAGGGGGCTGGGGAGGCTTCCTAGGAGGGAGGTTTGGGGACATGAATGAAGTGCCAACCTTTACTTGGTATATCAATAAATTCTAAAACTTTTGGCAGAATCTACCACTGGACTCTCACATTTCAGAGAAAATTTTAAAATATAATTCAGCTACCACTTCAGTCCACACAGGCACCAATAGTATCTGCCATTGCTCCCCACTGTCTCTAGCTTTTCCTAACTAAATGCCTTAAATATTTTCTGTGTAATTATTCATTCACATTACAATTTAAATAGCAAAAATTTTCCAATATATGTTAAATTTTGCTGTGATTAATACATTTATGACACTAAGCCTCTGGCTGGATCTCTTTGTACATCACAAGGACACATCCCTAGGTGGAATTTTGGAACTTCTGAGGTCATGTCCCTGCCTTCAGGCTTCTGATACATTAAACTGCCCTTCAGGAAGTCTATGTGCTTTATCCAATTTCTGTACCTGTCTTTGATAGCCTGGCTCAAGTCTGGTATTATTATTCTAAAACAGTTTACCTAAAAGTGAAAATGGCTCAGTCTCTCCCCAGATTGGCAATGACAATGGATATATAATGACAGGAGCTCAATATCATCATGGTTGTTAGAACAAAGGCGGAAAAAGAGTTCTCTGTTCTGTACTAGGGTTGAAAGAAATATGGGTGGCTTAGAGAAAATGATCTCTGTTTAAAAGCTGTGGACTCAGTTATAAAGAAAAAGTAATATTGCTTACTGTGACCCAGGAGTGACGTTTTTTGGACCCATGAGTAATATCTTAATTATATTACTGATCAGTGAGTCTATTTTTCACACATCCTGGCTTCTTCAGCATGGACTGATAATCATGACACTAATGCATAACCACTACCCATAACCCTGCACGAGCAGCAAGACCTGTCATGTTGGTTAGCATGGGGTTTGTCCAAAACAAAGCAATCTTTTAAACAAGTACAACAACTTCAATCAAAGTTTTGGCTTGAGTTAATACAAGAGTTGTGTTACCATGTGGATGGGACTTGAACCACGATTCTGGAACCTTCTAAACTGATTTGGGGGGCATAGGCCTCTTTATTTTCAATCTGCGCTGTGTCAACTACCACCTAAGAGAAAAACAAAAACAACAATCAGCTTTCAGAGAGGAAAACGGATCAAAAACAATTCCATTCCTGAGTGTGCTGATGCTGCCTGCCTCTCACAAGAAATATTCTCAAGGCAGTCAGGCTAGTCAGGAGTCGATGGAGAAAACAAGTAATAAAGATGACTGAATACAGAAATACTCCCATTGACAGAAAACAAATTCTGCGTGTGCAATGTACTGCATTTTGAAAGCACATCTAGCATTTTCCCAAACTATAAATATGTTAATTAGGAATTGCTTAGTTTCCTTTATGTTAGTATTGTTTTGTAACTTTTATTATTTCACATTACTATATGCTTTTTAGGATGTTGAATGTGCAGCTCAGTCTGTGTGCATCTCACACACAGCACACTCACCACCAGATTCCCAGCGCCCTCTACCACCACCTTGTTGATGCCTTCCTCCCTTTGCCCACCTCCACCTTTTTGCATATTTTACATTATGCACTTGAATGAAGTAATAAAACTGTCATTAAAACTTATACCAGGTGTGCCCTAGTGGCGCAGTCCGCATATAGGCCAAAGATCCAGGTTCAGGGCCCTGGGCCTGTGGAGAACAACTAAAGTGAACAACTAAATAAATAAAATGCTTTCTCCTCATCCCTCTCTTCTTCTTGCCTGCAACCTGCCTGCCTTCATTCCTGTCTGCTACCTTCCTCTTAAAAAAAAAGTTATGCCATTATTTCAAGAAAGTCCATTTGTAATGATTGACTATAAACAAGAAGTAAATGAAGCTTTAGAGATCATTTTATGCTTAACCATCAATAAAAACAGAACTACTTTAGGAAAGATGAAGAACCAATCCTTCTTTCAATCATTTCCTTCTTATTTGGAAAAGAATCTTCACAAATAAAAGAATTTTAAGAAAACAATCATAAAACACTAAACCCAAAATATGTAACATTTTAGGAGTAAAACCATGGAGAGTTGCTTATTATAACTCCAAATTCAGTCTCTTTATGGAGTCGATTTCCAATGCTGTACACAGGTCCCACAGCTGCTCTGCAATGTCCTTTGGAAAAGACTTCCTGTCCAAAGACCAGCCATTGTTAGACCAGGCAGGTGTTTCCGTCTCCTCCCATCCACACAACCATAATCTAAAGGGCCTTTGTCAGTCACACAAAGGCGTCCTGAGATCAAGGGGTAGGAAACTAGGAAGAAGTGTCTGCTCTCTGAATAACATGGGATTTTTTTTTAAACTACAATGTTTTTCAAAATACCCTGTGTATCCCTCTGCCTTATTTTACACACTCCTTTCTGGAGAACTTGTCACCATGGTTTTAGTTTCAGCTCATTCTCTGGGAATATGAATCTGTCTCCTAAAGGCAGTGGGTTCTTCCATGCTTCAGGAGGGGTCTCTGGCTTACTCCTTCTCTAAGGGCTCCTATCCCAAGGAACAGATGCAAGTAACTCACCAGTGTGGACTCGCCCTCACCTCTGTCAGGCACCACCATTAACTGGGCCACCTGAGCTCTCCCACAAGAAGTGAAAGGACAGCAACCTCTCAACAGCAACTTTCAAGAGTAAAGTAGCAATCAGACTGAAAAAAGCTCTTTAATTTTCTTAGTCTTGTATTAGCTTCCATTAGCCTCTGATTAAAATATAGTACCTTTTCCAAAAGTAATTGTTTAATTCTAGAAAGCAGGGTCCGGTACATAAGGTTATTCAAGTCAGCAGCCAGACAAAAAGCTAAATGGCGATTTCAGATGTTGATCTCCTGACCCACCCAACTTTGGCAAAAGTTATTCTTCTCTCTAGAAGTGAAAAGGCCAAACTTATTTTTGAGTTGATGTTATGTGACTGCTAAGAAGGAGGCGAAGAGAGAGCTGGGATGGGGCTGGATGGGGCCACAACTGGTATCACTGAGGTCTGTTAGAGGAGGTGGTATTTGAAGTGACATCAGGAAGATGAGAGTGAGTGAGTGACATGAAGATCAAAGAGGTGTGTTCTCAGGTAAGAGGAACGTCAAGTACAAAGGCCTGCAAGCTCAACAGAAAGACATTAACCGAAGTGCAGGCACTCAGGCCGGTCAAAGGGTCCTATGGAATCGCTAGTAATGTAATGGTTCCCTTGGAATGTGAGCAGTATGCAGCCTCATTTTGCAATAAGCTTCCTTGCAAATGCATATTGTCAATCTTTAACAGGAATAAAAAGACTTTTTAATGTCACTCTGCCTTCACCTTTGCTAGAAATCTGGTCTAAACTCTGTAGCACTGAAGAACTTTTTCAATTATTCCGTATTTTCATACATGTGTCTTCGCCACCTACCTCCTCCTGTGTCTATCTACTCAGTCCCCACATCACATTGCACGTGCACTCACCAGTCCAGCCTGGCCAAACAGCAGCTGCACTGCGGTCTTGCAGGCGCCCCGCCACGTGGATGGGCACACCTGGTTGAGTACTTCAGTCACAGGTAGACCGTCCCTGGGCGCGATTCCGTTATAGCAGCCTGCCTCCTTGATCAGCTGTAACATTGTGTGCTACAGATTGAGAAGAAGAGTCCATGACTCAAGATGAAAACAGGCAAGGCTCTGAACTGACGGAAATGTGTTTCTAGGTACACAACAGTAGTCAAAAGAAAATCATTTTGCTTAAACACCCCCAAATCATGCTATTTTAATTTCTTAAGTAATTACTAATAAGACACCCTCAGAGCTCTCCTCTCTATAGAGTGGTTAGATATGGATAGACATGTGTTTATATAAATATACATATATATCCGATTTCTACACTATCACAAAATAAAGCAATATTCAGTATTTGCGGACACAAACTCAGAATTTCTCTAAATAAGAAAATAAAATCATCTGGCAAAAGTAAATACAATCAACTTGTTTTGGGTGAGCCGGTGCTCAGGTGTGCAGGCTCTGGAAACTGAGTACGAAAGTCAAATTCTAGTTGCTCTATTTTCCAGCTGTGTGGCCTGGCCTCGGTCCCCCGATGTCCAGTGGGGGAGAGGGTGGTACCCACGTCACGAGTGAAGACTGAGTGGCTGTGCCTGTGAAGCACTTGGCACAAGGCCTGGCACAAGCAACGCTCCCCAAACAGCCCTAATTCCTACAGCCTTGTTACCAGATTTTCCCTTCTTTAATTCACGGAGGTCCAGCAGACGGTAATCAGAAGAACCTCTTACAGCATGCTTTCAAAGTCCCTGTTGTTAGACTTCTGAATAAAACTACAAATAACACAAACATGGCAAATGTCTCATTAAAAAGTCACTGCACTCTGCTTTTAGACACCACTTTACTGAGAAAAGTCAGTGCCTCCTGCCTGGACTTCATTTTGCTCTTTAATTTCTATTCTTTGCAAGTCCTCAAGAACTCTCTTTTCAAGTTCACACCCAGGTTGTTGGAAGCCCATGACAAGGTACCGTCTTAAGTTTCAGATTGTCTGCAGCCGACTCATTGAAGGAGACGCCCTTCAGGAAGTGCGGTCCTATCTGCACAGGAACGGTGGGGAGCTCACACTGCATGGGCTGTGGAGGGGTCTGCCTCCGCCCTGTCTGCTGCGCTTCTGCCTCGCTGCAGCAGCCCTGGAAAGGATTTGGACAGGGGAGGAGAGGAAAAGTGACCCACAGCTTCTCTGTCAGGTCACCTGGTTCACTCCTAAGAACTTCCAGGAAGAAAAGCATACCTGCAAACTTGCTTCGATTGCCTTTGGATTCAGGTGGAAACCAGCTTTCATTGCGTATTCACAGTGGCCTAAGCTTTCCAAAGCTATTTTATATGCCTACAGAGAAATTGTTTTCAAGAATCAAGATTATACAGCAGATTATAAAATAACTCAGTCCAATGAAAATACAAATTTTAATTTCTAGAGTAACAAAAAGATTCAGGCCAATCACTATATTTTATTACCCTTTCTAACAGGCTCAACATCACAACTTGAACTGCTTCCCTTGTTTCTATCCCTCAGATATCAATGTGTCAGTTGTGAAAAACTTACTTGCAGAGCACTGTCAATCTTCATGTTTAGTTCTTTCAACTGGTGCTCAGGAATGGCTGCACTTTGAGAGCAGAAGAGCTGCTGAACTTCGATCCCTGCCAGGCGGCCGTCACAGCCCCGTTCTCTTAGTCTAGATGTCGCCTGCAACATAGTGACCGGAAGGTAAAAGAAGATGCAACAGATATTAGCAAACAAAACAACAAAACTAAAATAAACCCAGAAACCATCTAAGCATTAAAATATGAATCACACCTTCTGGATTGTTTGTATTACAAAGTGAGATGCCAGAAAACCTGAAAGCCTAAATCAAGCATCTTGGAACGAAGGCAAACCTTATACAGCACAACTTTATCATAGAAACCCTGGAAAAAAAGACCTGTTTGCCTTTTTAAAATGTACATAAAACATTCATATTTCTAATTTTCCTGCCCTGAAAAGACAGATAAAGTAACGACCAGGAAAACTATAGCAGCAAAAAAGTGCAGAGTTGGATGCTTCCATGCACCACATAGACGCCATACCACAAGAGGAAAACACACTGGAACATTAAAGGAAAAACAGAGCTTTTGAAATGTGCACAGAAAAAAAACCCCAACATCGTTCAGTTATAAATGTTTATGAAGAGTACATGAGCGGAACAGAAAAAGAAGAAACTAAGCTGTGTTTTGTTAATGATGGACTGTAACAGTATCTATATATGGATCAGGACTAGAGAATCTAGAAAAAATGGACATTTGATTCATTAGATGACTGGAGGGATTCAGAATAAACTTTCAATTTCTTGATTTCTATATTTGTTACAGTAAAATTTATGTAACAAATACCTTTTTTTTTAGCAGCGCTAGTAGAGCAGCGCTTAGGTCAATTTACTTGGAAGGAGCAAGCCACATACCCCTGGGTTCAAGTCCCAGGCCCGGGTGGGAGGCAACCAGTATGAACAACTAAATAAAAATAGAGATGCTTCTTCCTCCTCTCTCTTCCTGCTTGTCGGCCTACTCACCTCTTCCTGCCTGCACCTTTCCTTTAAAAACAAAACAAATCAAAACAAAAAATAATAATTTTTAAAGGAAAAGTGCAGGTAAAAATGAAGTTTTAACAGCTAATTCTTCTTCTTCTAGACTAGTGTAGGAGTTGAAATATTTACTAAAATTGCAGGTCTATAGGAAAGTAACTAGTAGTCATAAACTACAAAGTTCCAAAGCCTTGGTTTTACAAATTCCATATGAATACCAATCCAACCACTCCCTGAACCCTAACAGTCTCATGTTTAAAACGCTGGACTTTCTCTCTCGAAGAATCTTTCATCGGGTGTGCCTGCTGGAGGAGCAGCTGGGTACAGTTCTGCATGCCTCCCAAGGTTTGTGTGCCAGGGCCTGCAGGAACCACCAAGGGGAACAATTAAATAAAATAAATCAAATGCTTCTTCCTTTCCTCCTCACTCTTCTCGTCTGCCTGTCTACATAAATCAAATGTTTCTTCCTTTCCTCCTCACTCTTCTCGTCTGCCTGTCTACTTGCCGTTACTCCGGCCTGCAACTTAAAAAAAACAGGTCTGACATTCAGTCAATTTGTAGCCCACAAGGTCTCATGCTAGGTTTCAGTGGATTGGCAGCATAGCATAAAACCTGGTACTGAGTCTCAGGGGGAGAAAAAGCAAACCAGTAAAACACAGAATTAAAAATGGAGAAAAACACATAGGTGCACACAAAACTCTAAGAGGGAGCACTCTGGACACCAAGAAATCAGTTTTCAGGCTGAAAGCTGGTAGAAGTGAGGGGATGGAGGGCTGACAGGGAGACACGTCAGTTAAAGAACTAGAGCCCGGTGAGCAAGGGGGAGAGAGTGGCCACAGGTAAGGCTGGCAGGCATGGCAGGAGCCAGACTATGAAGGATGAGGTGGGCCATGGTGAGGATCCACACTTTACCTTACAGGGAGCAGCATTATCCAAGCTTTAAATGGAGAGAGGACGACAAGACAGGCAGGGAGAAAGGAGTCCAGCTGACGCAGATTCAGGAGAGAATAATGATTCCCTGAACTAGGATAGTGAGAGGGGACATGGAAACAAAAGGACTGATTTGGGATAATATTTTGGAGGTGGTACCTCTGCAGGGCTTTCTTATGGGGTGGGTGTAAACATGACAGAACAACTGGTTGATCAATCTCAGGTTTCGTGCATGAATGACCCAATGTGGGATGGCAGCACTTGCTAGAATGGGAAGGCTTGGACAGGAACAGGTGTCGGGGGAAAGCTAAGCCTGAGCCACCAGGAGACCGAAGGGAAGCAACAACTAAATATGGTCCTGGAGCTCACGAAGGTGGACTGGTCACACACACTTGTGTTCCCAGCACACAGGAAGTCTTTAAAGTTCCAGCATTAGCTGGAGGTCCCCTACAGAGAAGGACACCTAAGGCAGAATTTTGAGAAACTCACATTCTTAAATTGTGCAGAAGAGGGGAAGTTAGCAAAGCAGATGGAAGGGATGACCCAAGAAAAAGCAGGACACCAGGAAAGAGTGGCTCTGGGATGCTACACGAAGAGAGAATTCCTCAGGGCCCACGCTGCTGTGAACTGCTGAGTAGAGGCAAAGCGTTCCCTCTGAGTGGCAATACGCAAAGTACCAGCTGACAAGAGAAGACATGTTTCTGTATAGGTGTGGAAGCCAGATTTAGTGTATTACATGATGCTGTTCTATAGTTTCATGTTGCGAAAAACAATGTATTCTTTATGGATACAGAGCAAATGCATAAATATACAAAAAGGTCCTGAAGCCACAGAATCCAATTTAAAAGAAGTTACCTCTGGAGAGAAAGGGATGTGAATAAGAGTGGAGAGGTTACGAAGCTGCACCTGTAGTATATTTTTCTGTGAAAATAAATGTGGCAAAAAGTTAAAATTCCTTTGACAAAGCTGTAAGGCAGGCATATGGGCAGATGGTAAGTGTGATATTTCCTACATGCTCTAAATGTTTCATAACAATCTTTTTTAGAATGAATGAAAGGTGACGTGCACAATTCTTCCATGGAGTTGGCCACAAAAGGGGCAGAGAAGAAGGACAGGACAGGGAGGAACTTTGTTTATAAGCAAGCTTGTGCCCTGGCGAAGGAGGGAAGGCGGGAGGATGGAGCGGGGCAGGCAGGCCAGGAACGGAGGCTGCTTCCTCTGCAGCAATGAAAGGGAAGGAGGAGAACAGGGTCTGAGTGGGGCAGGAGCGGGGGTGCTGTGATAGCCAAGTGACAAAGAGGAGCTGCTGCCTGGTGGATTCGATTTTCTCCGTGTAGTATGGCTATGGAGGGTCCGGCGGAAGCATAGGACAGAGGGAAAAAAGGCCCAGGAGACTCTACTGGGTGAAGGAAAAGGTCAAGACGGCCAAGAAGTCTCCTGTGGGCTAAGCTCTCAGATGAATGACGCCAGTAGCTGGAATGAGGTACTGTGGCCAGGGATTATGGGTATGAAGGTTGAAGCAGAATGATCAGCAGGGGGAGCCCACAGTCAGGGGACACGGCAGGCACACGAGGTCTAGATTCCACGGCCCAGCTACCTGCACTGAAGTCAACAGGCCCCGCTCCCACATGCAGCCTCCAGCAAGCGTTTCAGGTGAAAACGCCAAGAAAGTAGAGCAAAGCCTTTAACAGGAGAGACCAAAACAAATAAGCAAACAGGAAAAAGCTGCTGAAGGGAAAGTCAAGCAAAATAACACAGTAGCAAATATAGCATAACAGTGAAATAGTAAAAAATAATAGAAAATGTACAATTGAAAAAGCATGTTTGATTATTTTTTTCAAAGGAAAAGTACAGGCAGGAATGAAGGTGAGAAAGCAGGTAGGCAGGAAGAGAAATCAAGAAGAAACATCTTTATTTTATTTTTATTTAGTTGTTCACGCTGGTTGCTTCCCCCTGGGTCAGGGACTTGACCTGAGGTGTACATGATTATTCTTTCAGAGGCGAATGACCTAAACGCTGTTCCACCTGGGTATGCCTGATTAAAGATTTCTAAAACATAAAATGAAATACTCTGCTAAGTATAGAACAACTCAAACTGTTTATTATATAATAAATCAATACACTACTCTTTAAAAAATTCTCTTTTACTCTACAAAACAGGACAATAAGTCCTAGTTAAAGTCTCGATTTGGAAGATTCTCCCCAACCCCTACCGGAGACAAGAGAGTATTAAACGCCTACCAGAATGTACTGTCCCGAATGTATCTCCATGTGCTGCTAGCTGACCACTTACCCTCAGCAGACAGCTGTAGTCTGTCTTCCCAGACCTGGGCCCCCATCTTTTCTCTGGTCCCTCTTCTTAGATGCTTGCTGCACCACCCAGGCTGGAGGCAGGGTCCTTCCTCTGGGCTCCCACACAGCCCCTTAACCCAACTTTTGTAAGCCCTTCGTCCCGGGAGACTGAATACCGGCTGTCACCCCAGGGCTCAGCACGCGCAAGCACAGAGCCACTCGCAGCTACATCAGTGAGAACTCATGATCACACTTCTAAATCAAAGTCAGCGTTACCTCGGCAGCGCCTCGCCAGGACCGCACAGCTTCCTCCAGTTCAGGTGTGAGGCCCACGCCAGGTAAGCCGCCCCCACTGCCACGGCTCTTTTTTTCGGGCACGACCACCGCAGCAAAGCACGAGTGTGCCACCGGCTGGACCTTCTGGAGTGCCTGGGTCAAAAACTGGAAATGGACTTGCACCACTGTCAAGAAGCATCGCCCCAACACCTGCGGAAACATGAGGGCCAGGGCGCTTAGCTGTGGCTGCTACTGCGCTCCGCAAGAAAACATCAACGTCATTTGAGCATTAACTGAAAACCTGAGAGCACACAAAGTTAAAAAGTCACCTGCTTCAGAAAGATCGCCTTTCTTCTTATGTTTGGACACAGGTCTAAATGAGGGGAGGGGTGCTTTTAGGCTTAATGCCTACAAGTTAAAATGTCTCAAACAAATCTCAAGCCCCAAGGTTCAATTTGCCTTCTGACTTCCCACCAAGCCTGCCCACAGCTGCTTTCCACTCGTCTCATGTAGCGTCTGGCTCACGTCAACCTTGGTTGTCTGTGAACTCTTCCCGAAGTGGAGCAACTCACAATTCCAATGATGTCCACGCCACGTTCAGATGGCAGAGTAAAAGCCACGTGATTAAAGTATGAAGGAAGTTCAGTTTGACCATAAGGAGACATTCCTTCAGAAATGGGATCCAGAGATACAGGTTATTTTGGTAACAATGTTATTAACACAGTCATCAACATAGTTTTAAGTCACAGCTCCAGTCTTACAAAACAAAGCTGACAGACCAGGGGCCTAGGAGTCAAGAAAACACTGGACAACTCCGCGTCAGCACAACAGAAACCCAGCCGTCTGACACGTATTAAGTTGGCTGGATGATGTAGTCATCAAAGGACGAAATTAAATTTTAACACACTATATACACAATCCTATAAATATATGTGCTTTGTAGTTTTGAGAAGTCTTCCAGATTATTGTCCTTTCCCCCAATCCCCCAATTGCTGATAGTAAATTTGACAGCAATCATAAACTGTTTTACCTCTTTTATCATGTTCTATTAATATTCAAATTTTTTCATGGAAGGTAGTTTATATTTCATTGGTTTACACAATAGATTACTCACAAAAATTACTTTACTGAGTTTGTAATTCATCTAACCGGTAGGAGCAAAGCTGAGAGGGCCCCCTTGCTACCAACGCTGAAGGCTGGAGAACCGTTTGCAATGCTTTCTACAAGGAACAAACTAAAGTCTGACTCCCGTGCGTAGTCTCTAGCCCAGTCCTGTCCCTTGGAACAGGACAAAGTAAGATACAGTATGAGACCTCTCATATGCCAGCACCCATTTCAGATGTTGCCCTTGTGTATCCCCACTGGTCAGAACTCTGTTTCCTGGAGAAAGAGAGTCAGACAAGTTCCCAGTGGTGACAGTGAAATATGTTCCCCTGTGGACATCACCAGGACCAAACTAAAACAAACTTACGCAAATCTCATACTCCAGTATCTTCCTTCTACAGTAAACACAGAATTGCAGGCTGAATTCCTACTCAAACCGCCTGGGTTCCCACTCACACCTCCCTCAGAGTTCCTCCCTATCAATGCTATGTGCCAGATGGGGCAGAGAGAGGGACTGAGAGGAAGCAGATCTAGGAACCTAGAGACATGGACCTGAGTAGAATAAACAGCACTCACTAGTATTGCACATAATGCCAGAGAGCTCTATTTTAGCACGCAGCGTGCATTTCATCTGTGCTAGACTGCACATGGGTTATCTTCAGTCCTAGGAACCACCCTCTGAGGTCATCCCCATTCTGCAGACAATAAGACCAAGGCACAGAAAGTTGAGACTCTATCAAGGTGACACAAAATGGATGTGGCCGAGTGATCATTGACTTCAGTATCTTTGCCCTGAGTTAGTGTGCCCCACTGCCTCAGTCTGTTTCTCCACTGGAAACGGCTGTGGGCTGGCAGCTCTGAGACCAGGCACAAGACAGAAAGTCAACTTTCACGGGTTGGGGCCAGAATGAAAATGCCCTGAAGTTCCACACTGGGCAAGCAGTGGGGAGGAGTGATGTGGGGTCCTCAGGCACATAAACACTGCCTCCTCCTCCTTCCTCAGCCTCATGGCAAGCTATGGCAAAGTGGGAGGCGGCGGCGGCGTGCCCTGGTGGAGAGCAGGTGGGTCAGTTGCCTCCAAAGGATGCAGGCCACATTCCCCTGGGTTCAAGTCCTGGGCACGGTGGGGAAAACGACCAGTGTGAACAACTAAAATGGGAATTAAATAAAATGTTTCTTCCTCCTCTTTCTTCCCATCTGTCTGCCTACTCGCTTTCATTCCTGACTGCACCTTTCCTTTAAAACAACAACAAAACCCACTAGAGTACCATTGTTATAGTTTCTGACAGATATAATGGAGTCACTCAGTTTTACAACAAATAGGTGACATGTGAATGCCTAAAATGTACAAAGCATATAAATGCCAGAAGCTACTCCAAGAAAGACAATGTCCTATAAGGGTTACCTTCTAATGGTGGGAAGGGGAAAACCAATAAATTGATGAGCAAATTGATGAGGGAACACTATGCAGCAAAGCAGTAAATAAAAGGCCACTGTGGGGAAAGGACCAAGGGAACAAGAGTTCCCCTGTCCCTCCTGAAAGGGAGAGTTCTGGGAAAGGACTTTGAAGGCCTGATGTAGGGTCCAGAATAAGATACTTTTCTGACAATCCTGGTCTACGGTAGGACTGGAGTTGGGAAGGGTCCTCTTGTAGAGTGGTAGAATGGTGGATGGTAGAGGAAGCTGCTATAAAATTAAGCTGGGGAAGAGATACTAGACAGTTTCTTCTTAAAAGAAAGGTGCAGATAGGAATGAAGACGAAGGTGAGTAGGCAGGCAGGAAGAGAGAGGAAAAACTCTTGTCTTTACTTTTATTTACTTGTTCATCTTGGTTGTTCTCCCTGGTCTGGGGTAAGAACCCAGGTCCTTGGGATGTGGCCTGCATTTCAGTTGGAGGCAGGGTACATTGAGATGCCAGACAGTTTTAAAAGGTGAACATCTGGTATATTGTCACCACCATTTATTACATGTTTGACCTCAAATGAGTCCTTTATTTCCTCCCTGAGAACAAGAGCTCAACCTCCTTCCACTCCTCACGCTGCAGAGTATCAATCCACATTATGGCTGTGACAAGATATTTGTGTTATAAACAGCTCATCAAGAGTTAATCAAACCAACAGTGATCTGGGATCTTGAAAAGGGCATTTCATAGAATACCAGCTCTAAAAGTTTACCTAAAGTTACCAGATGCATAAACACTTTTGCACGAGAGAAGAGAAAGCTCAACCTCCAGTCTGTTCTTGCCTGTCTTTTCTCCTGTCATACCCCGAATTCTTTCTGGTAACAGACCCCACCTTTAACATGGGAATGGACCAAATCTTGGGTCTTATCAACAAATCTGGAAAAAAATACACACTCCAAAGTTATAAATCTGAAAATGTGGGGAATTATTTTCTCTTTCATGTGGAAAGAACTTCCCTGGACTGCAGAACTCAGCAAGGTTGCAGAACACACGTGGCAAGCTGGGGAGTGCAGGGGTGGAGTAGTCTGAGACATCTGAGTTTAAAAAGTCAAAGGAGCTGAGACTTCAGCTCTATCAACACCTAAGATCTGTTGAGTGTGGACCGAGCACTTTACATACACTGAAGTGACTCTGGGGTGAGGTCAAGTCATTCATTTTACAGAGGCTTAGAGAGAAAGAAAATTGCTCCAAGCTCAAGAAGGTAGTAAGTAGAGACCAGATGCCAGGTCTGTTTGACTCCAAAAGCTGTGTTTCTAACTACCAGGCTCTGGGTGCCCTGGTGGAGTAGTGGTGGGTCCCGCTGCCTCCAGCTGAGAATTCAGTCTACACATACCCCAAGGACCTGGGTTCATGTCCTGGGGCTGAGGGGAACAACCAAGATGAATAACTAGATAAAAATAAATAAAATGTTTCTTCCTCTTCTAAAACGAACAAACAAACCACCACCCACCAAGTTGCTCTGTCTCCCTATGACAAGATCCAGGATATATCACAATGGTAGGTGGATACCAAGAAAAGGAAAACCTTGTCAAGGAACACTGATGTCGCCCATTAGGCGACTGACGTCAGGCCTTGGTACAGGAACGGAGATGGACAGGCACTGTTCAAGGGATTAGCACAAGAGTAAGTGGGGTGGCCTATGACATTCTTGTGTGCCAGTCTCCACAGCGGAAAGCAGCTGTAGAGACTGGCTGGAAAGAGCAATGCTAAACACGGAAAAGGAACAGGGGGCTTGGGAAAAGAGATCTGCTCTACTGCCTGAAGAATTCCAAATCCAAAAATATCTCTTCAGCCCTTCAGCACATCAGATCGCATACAAAAATTGCAAAGAATCTGGTTTAATCTTATCCTTGGCATTTGCTTTAAAAGACAAATAAATCTGACACACCCTTGTGGAGTTGTGGTTTGGTCAACTGCCTCCAGTCTAAGCGCAGTGTCCATACATCCCGAGGAGTTGGGTTCGCATCCCAGGCCATGGAGAATGGTCAAGATGTACAAGTAAATACAAAATAAAGTGCCTCTCTAGCCTCTTGACTGCCTGCCTGCTTGTTTTTGCCTTTCTTGCCTGCACCTTTCTTGCAAAAAACAAATAAATCTAAAATCACCAGAAAAAGTGATGAAATGGCAATAGGTCATTACCAGTCTTTTTTTTTTTTTTTTTTTTTTTAAAGAAAGGTGCAGGCAGGAATAGGTGAATAGGTAGGCAGGTAAGAAAAGAGAGGAGAGAAACATTATTTAATTTAGTTGTTTATCTTGGTTCCTGTAGCCCCAGGTCTTGAACCTGGGCCTTGGAATATATGCAGACTATGTCCAGTGACCTTACCCACTAGGCCACCAGGACATGCCTTTACTAGACTTTTTAAAGAGAAACCTTTTGGTATGACTTAAGTGCCTCATAAATTTACAATGATGCACACTTTACGTCTCTATCATGTATGATGCAATGTCCCTTCAATAAAATTTAAAAAAATGAATTTAAGAATTCTATAAAGACCTGACTCAGGAATACAGACAATCGATGACCTTGCCACTTCTGTCTCCAAATGTACATGGAAAATTCTGGATTATGAACAGCCAGAGAGGAGCTACGGAAATAAAATCTTGTTTTCTGGAAATCCCTGATGGTGGAAGAAAAAAGTGCCTCTTCCCGTTCCCATTCCCCTGTGGACGAACGGCACCTCCTGCTAATGTTACAGTGCACGTGGATAGAACCAGAATACCTTTAATTTGGGTGACTTTTCTATTTTATTCATTAAAACACATTTTAGTTGAATGTCACCCTATTTTGAGCCCCAAAAGACTACTACTACTAGAGTGGTTGAGGATCAACCCAACTCTATCTAGTTTCTTAGAATACTTCAAATTTTGGTTTTGATTTCTCCTTTTCTAGGCTGACGCAGCCCTAATATGGGCACATGTCGGGACAGGGTGTGTCCAGGTCACCTCAGCCTCCAACACACCCTGTGATTTTCACAGCAGTGAAAACACACAGTCCACACTAAGGTAATTTTCTGCTCAGCCTCACTCAAAAGTCATCTTTCTCACATTCCTGCAAAGTGATGAACAAGTAAAACTGTAATATATAACACTGTCAAACGTTTCTAGGGGTTTTAGCATTTATCTCTGATCAGTTAAAAAAGTTTAGAGAGAACAAAGTGAAGTCAATCCAGATAGTCTGCTTTTATTAGAAATTCCAAAGTCATTCAATCATTTCTTTCTCTTCAATACTGCCCTATACCTTAAATATTAATTTTTTTTGAGAAGAACCAAAGTGAGTTTATTGGTTTGAGTACAGTTCACATTACAAATGCGCTGTTTTATTCCTCAGATAGGAAAAAGTTAGATTGAGGAAGAGGCAATGCTGATGTCAACATTTTTTAACAAATATTCTCTGCATGTGTTTTCATTTTTGAGCAACCTGTAATTGTTCCATTAGTTAATATTAAGGCTGTGGGTCAAAGAGAGCCTCTGACTGACTGATTAAAAACATAACTGGAAGTTTGTTTAGAGATTCAAAATGTTCTTTAGGCTTTCAGGATTCCAGTGACTCCCCAGAAGTTTTCCCCAAGGGATTTACTGAGAGGATATCTGACATTTACAGATGAAGTATTCACAGATATCAAGTTATATAAAACCTGACTAACAAAATTAAGAACTTCGCTAATCTTGAGCAAAATGTCTCTTTGATTACTCAAAAGACAAGCTAAAGATCTATCAATTTAGAACTACTGCATACTCTTATTTTCATCTCACCCTCTTATGTAACATATCATTAAATGAAAGAGAAACTGTAAACCGTGTGACTGACAGAACCTGTATATGGGCTTGTCTTCTATCTGGACTGTCCAGTTCTAAAAACCACAATATAAAAAGTCTATTTTAAAGGTTTAAAGCATGATTTGATGTTAAAGAGGTTCTTTTGGTTTTTGGAGGTTAAGTTACTGAACTGGTGCATAAATAGTAACACATTGACTAAAATACACTTTTATACCAATCAACAATATTTGTTGGCACTTAACAAATAGTAAGTCATAAAGAACAATCCTAAGCAATACATTAAATTTTCTTATTTAGAATAATCAGAATTCAATCTTTTTACTCTACAAATTGGTTTGTGCTTCTTTTTATTTTTTACTTGATTTTTTAAATGAAAACATGGAAAGTTTACATGTAATTGTGAATTACATCGGGGGACTAACTAGAAAGGGGTTGAGGACTCTAAAATGTGCCCTGGAAATGAGAGCTGAGTAACGAAGGAAGGAACATGTTGAAAAGATGGAATTTCTCCCTAAGGTTGGGATTCTTGCTATCTTGGAGAAAGTGTAGCTGTTGTCCATGGGTGATGAAGAAAGTCACTATGTTGTCTTGAGTCAGGACTAGTTCATCGAAAGCACACAGAAGCTGGCAGGCAAGAAAGGGACACTTCTACCAGGTTGTTGACGAGAAGCAAGAAACTATGCTAAAGGTTTCAATCTGATCAAGGCTGGCAGGAATACACCCACTATGGTGTATTTGCTGTCTGTTTTTCTGTGTGGTTTCTTCATGCTTTATAGAGCATCCTTTAATATTTTTTCAAAGCTGGTTCTGTGGTGATAAACTTCTTCAACTTTTGCTTGTCATTCCTTCACAGTTCTGAATGATAACCTTGCAGGATATAGTATATAGGTTGAAACTCCTTTTCTTTCAGGACTTTGAATATATTATGCCATTCCCTCTGGCCTGTAGAGTTTCATGTGAGAAGTCCACTGACAATTTTGTGGGGGCTCCTCTGTATGTGACATGTTTTTCTCTGGCTGTTTTTAATTCTTTATCTTGTATTTTTGACATTTTGATGATGTGTCTAGGTGTACTTGTTTGCGTTTCTTTTATTAGGAACTCGTTGAGCTTCCTGGATCTGGAGGCTTGCTTCATTCTTCCAACTGGGGAAGTTCTCATCTATTAGTTATTCAAATAAGGATTCTGGCCCCCTTTTCTCTGTCTTCCTCTGGGACCCAATGTGAAAGTTGTTGCTTTTGATGTTATCCCAGAGGTCTTGAATGTTGTCAATATAGTATGCTGATCTCTTTGCTGGTTTGCTTGATTGAGTTCCTCTGTCCTGTCTTCCAGATCACTGATTCTATGGGAGACTTCATCAATCCTATTGTTGAGCCCCTCTATTGAGTTCTTTAATTCAGCCATCGTGTCTCTCACCTGTTTGATGTCTTGTTTTAATTCTTCTCTTTGCTTCCTGACGTTCTCGTCTACTGCCTCTATTGACTTCTGGATTCCCGTGAGTATGTTAATCACTGTTACCCTAAATTCCTCTTCAGGTAATTTACATGCATCTGCTGTATTCAGATTTTCCCCTGGGTTTTTGATTAGATTCATCATTTCACGTATATTTGTCTGTGCTTTTGCTCTATTCAGCATTCTGTGTATGTTTCTGAGGGTTGGGTTTCCCTGGCATTACATAGGTTTGACTAGCAGAGGCTTGGCAATCAGGCTGCAGTTTCGCCTCTAACCATAAGGTGGCGCTGGCGGGTAGCACTGAGGTTTGGTACGGCCTTCACACTATACTTCAGTGGTGTGGGGCATCTGATGGGTGGGATTTCCAGTGGGCAGATGTGCAGTGGACGGGATTTCTGCTTGGTAGATCTAGGCTCTGGTGAAATAGCTGTGGGAGGGGTTTGAACGCTTTGGTTGATTTCTGGTTATGGCTGCGCCTAGCACAATTTCACCACAGGGATCTGGTTCAGCTGGTACGCTGGCTCTCCTTTCACTCCCTCCCAAGTCGGCCCTCCGTGGCTCCGCATCTCAGCCTCACCTGGCCTGCCTCTTGCTGCCTCTGCAGCTGGTTCCAAAATCCCTAGCCTCTGCCCCACTGCACATCTGGAGACTCCCGAGCTCCATCCCAAATCCAAATCAGCAACTTAGCTGAGAACTGAGCCAAGTGCCCTCACCCACTGCTAAGTCTTCAGCTGTTCTATCCCCAGCTGAAGTTCCAGTCGTTTCTTGGTGTTTGTCTCAGGAAAATAGGTGATTGTTTTTTTGTTGTTGTTGTCTGTGGGGAGTAACCCGAAAGTGCATCCTATCAAGTCACCATTCGGAAGCCAATCCTCTTAAAACATTAAATTTTGTTCCAAGTGTCCTCAACCTTACTCTTTTGTTCTTAAGAAAATTCCAGAATCATTACATAATTACCTAATAGACCAGAATGTGATACAAAGACCTGAATGTATCTCCAGAGAAGGCGAGAATACAGTAGATCATGCCTAGCTTATGTTTATGGAAAGTGCTTTATGAAGATTTGATTAGAGTATTTAAATGTTAAAAAACAAGCTTACTGGTGTGCCCTGGTAGAGTAGCGGTTAGGTCAATCACCTCTGAAGGACATGGGCCACATACCTCTGGGTTCAAGTCCTAGATCCAGGGGGAAGCAACCAGAGTAAAGAACTAAACGAAAATAAAATAAAAATGCTTTTCCCTCCTCTCTCTTCCTGCCTGCCTACTTGCCTTTATTCATGCCTGTATCTTTCCTTTAACAACAACAACAAAAATAAGTTTACTGCAATGAGCATATAGTCTAAACAAAACTGATTACAGTGAGTGTTTAAATATTTAAATATAAAACAAAAAAGCAATAAAACCCTTTGTAGTCAGTATCGTCTTAGAGCACAGAGAAGCTATGTACAGTCGAGAGAACTGGGAAGGAAGGACAGCTAACACATGCACAAGGGATAGCTGGTAAAACTATCAACAGTTTCAGAATTTTTACTTCATAGGCCAAGCACTGTGGTGCACAAAGCCTTCAACACCAAAAATGTGTATTCATTTCAAGTAAGTTAGGGGAAGAAGATCAGCTCAATTAATAGTGCCAAATATTACTAAATAAGTATAACCACGAATTACATGTTTCCTATACTTGTGAACAGAATTTTTTTACAAAAATACCAAATTTTATTTTATACTCCGCTTTCCAAAATTACCAATCAACACACATAGGGAGTTTTATATTTCAGCTAAACTGTTATAAACCTTATCATAACAAATAAGGGTAACTATAAAATAACACCCCAGAGAAGAAAAGGTGAAAGGCCACACAGACTAAATTCATGTTAATTGTGGTAGATAAAGGATACTGCTCTTAAGAGTAATTTTTCCCATTAAAATTGCAAGTTTCCTCCATACACAAGTAAATTAATACTATGAATTTATATAGGACAGAGATAAAAATATATTTGTCACCCAGACAGCATTATGACATAGGAGCCTATTAGAGTTCAGGAAATTCTTGTTGATTTGAGTGCATTTTTCTGTTAAAAGTCATTTCAACTGAAGAAAATATAAAAATATCCTGATTAAAAAGACACTTCACAAGTGGAAATTTGAGTCCATAAACGTATCTTCATCCCTTAGGAGAGGGCCCCTCTGTATGTCAGTGACATAGTACTAGATGCCTCATATGTGCTACCTCACTGAGATAAGGATCACCATATTCCCATTAGACAGGCAAGGACACTTCCAGCCACTTTTAGTCACATAGCATTCCAACTGGTGATAACTGTACACTCTTCTAGCTTCCACAACACTACACTTATTTTTTTATTACTCTCTGGCTCTACTTTTTTCAGACTCCTTGGTATTTAGATCTGTTTGGTTCTCTAGCTTCATTCACTTCCTTAATGGCCTGACCTGATTTTATAGTTTTAAATACCATCTATTGACTGATGGGTCCCAAGTTTACATCTCCAGCTGTGACCGCAGCCCTGAACTCCAGAACTGGATATCCAACTATCTACTCGGTATCATCCCTTGGATGTTTAATAGACATTGCAGACCTGTTATTCTAGCCTACTCTTGTCCCCGTTCCCTATCTTAGTAAACAGTGCCACCAATGACTTAGGTGCTCACATCATAAACCATCGAGTCCTCTTTGTTGGTTTTTGCTTCTTCATTCTTCTCCCCCCAATACACATGCATACTGAGCAGCTCCCTTACAGAGCTACATTCACAAGAAAGCTGCTGCTTTAAAAAAGAGGGAATTCTGACACATGCTACAACATAGATGCAACTGGACACTATGTTAAGTAAAATAAGGCAGTCACAAAAAGACAAGTAATGTATGATCGAACTTATAGAAAGTACCTAGAATAGTCAAATTCAGAGGGATAGAAGACAGAATGGCAATTTCCAAGGGTCTGGGGGAGGGAGGAATAGAAGTCATTGTTTATTGGGTACAGTGTTTGAGTTTGGGAAGATGAGAAAGTTCTGGAGATGGATGATGGTGATGACTGCATAACAATGCCAATGTATTTAATGCCACTGAATTGTAAACTTAAAAATGGTCAAGAGTGGTGTGCCCTGATGGGGCAGCAGTTAGGTCATTGACTTCAAAGGGGCAGGCTATATACCCCTGGGTTTGAGTCCTGGGCCTCGGAGGAAGCAGCCAGTGTTAACAACTGAAATGAAAAATAAAAGACGCTTCTTCCTCCTCTTTCTTCCCACCTATATGTGTACTTGACTTCATTCCTACCTGGCCCTTTCCTTAAAAAAAAAAAAAAAAAAAAAATTAAGATGGCAAATTTTATGCCATGTATAATTCATCTTCCTCCCAAAAAACTACAACTACTTCTAGTCACCTCCTCTGCTATCATTCCATTCTAAGTTACATTCACCTCTTACTTGGATTATTATTAACAGCCACCTGATTTTCCTGCTTCCATTCAATTAGGATTACATGTATTTACATATGACAACAACAATAAATACAGTGGCTTAAGTAAGAGTGATATAAATCAGAGGCAAGTGGTCCAGAGCTGGGATGAAGACTCCTGGATGTCACAAGGAACCCAGTTCCCATCTTTCTGCTCTGCATTCTTATATAAGGCTTACATTTTTATTACCTCATAGTTCTAAATGGTTAAATAATCGTCAGTCATTTAGCCTGCATTCTAGACAGTAAAAGATTGAGGGAGAAGGAAGCGCCCTTTACTTTTCCAGTAGTCTCATCCAAAACCTCCAGAACTTATTTAAATGACCACTCCTAGTTATAAGAGGCTGGGAATTATCATCTTTATTCAAGTCACAATATTCCTGAAAAACAAAGAGTTCTGTTATTATGGAAAGGAAGACTGGACATTGGGAGGCATCTGGCAAAATCTCCTCACTCCCCTCAAGGTCACTCTCCACAGAGGAAGTTAAGAGGTATCTTTATACAAGAGAAATCTGATTGCTTCAATTAAAAATTTCCAATGGTTTTCCATTACAATCAGAATAAAATCCACCCTCCTTACTCTAATGTACATCATCCTACATGATCTGAGCCCTCACTACTCTTGGAACTTACTTCTGATCCTTCCCCTCTGTTCTTGTCACACTGATACTGCTGGTTCTCAACACTTCTGAACACGGCTCCTGCTTCCAGGTCTTTTGCTTAACTAGCTCCTGCTACTTCAGGGTTTCTTAATTTCAGCACTACTGACTTGTGGGGCCAGAGAATTCTGCTGTGAAGAGTGCTCGGTTCTATGTATGTAGGATGCTGTTAGCAACATCCCTGGCTTCTAGGGATGCCAGCAGTACTAGTTAGAAGAGCACAGTTTTGAAAAAAATGCTAAGTCTCTATTGTTAAAAAAAAGAGAGAGAAATAATTATAGAAACAAGAGAAAAGAAAGGAAGTGAGCAGAGAGAAATCTCTTCCTGCTAGTGTGACTTCTGGGACACTAATAACTTTAGAGCTCAAATATAGCAGCAGAGGGAACTTTTAAGGATCCAGGCATCTGTTCTGTTGCAAGAACTAAAAGGCTACAAGGAAGAGAACTATCAAGACTCAACCTTCCCCAAATAAAGTTGAATTGAAAATCAGATAAATCCAAGAGCTTTGTGCTCCTGCAAACCTGTCTTTTTATCTGATCAACTAATATTCCATACTAGGTGAAGAAATGCCATCTGACCATGTGTGTGTACGTGTGAGGTAGGGGGTCAGGATATTGTTCAGAAGCAAGAGAGAAACTAAGATCCCACAAGGTGAAAAAAATTATCCCCCAAACACAGTGAGTCAGTGAAATTCTGTGTCCCTAATATGCAAGTTCAGTATCTTTCACTCTTTCATACTTCCACCTTCAAACCATTCTGGTAGATTCCTCTCACTCTAGGCTTTGTGTAAGAAGAAAAGAGATGTCCTTTAAAAAAAATTTCTTTAAAGGAAAGGTATAGGCAGGAATGAAGGTGAGTAGGCAGCCAGGAAGACAGAGGAGGAAGGAGTATCTTTTATTTATTTACACTGGAGGTGTTCTGGGAATCTAATTTATACCTGGTCAGAAGCATTGGTAATAGCCTGGGTTATGTCCAGTCTGGGGAAACTGAGCCCTTTACCTTTGTACTCTGATGCTATCTATGGGGAGACAGTGACAGAATTCAACCGAATTCTCAGCCACCCTGCTGGAGGCTGAGAACTGCCTGTTGGTGCTGGAAGTCAGCACACACTCACACCACAGTTGGGTCTGGGACCACAACCCCTTGCTACCTAACACTGCATTTGTAGGTGCTGCTTGTACTTTCACACTGGCCTGCAGCAGGTAATCCCTCTATACATAGTAGCTGAAAAAGGAAAGCAGGTGCTACCCTCCACATAAAAACATCAAATGAGGCCACGAGCAGCATGGTGACTACAGAGCTGAGGGCAGGACACCATGATGCTCTCTGTGTAAATAATTACTGATTCTTCCCTCAAAACCCTTTTTACTTTCTTTCCCTGGACAGTGCTTCTGCAGCCAGGCCCACAGAAACAGCTGAAACCCTTTAGCTTACTTTGAGGCTGACATCACAATAGGCATGGGAGATCAAAATTCTTTGGAGAAAGAAGTCTATACCATGGAAGGCTTTCCTGTAAAGACACTCATTTATGAAAGAATGGGGTAGAAAATGTGTTACCTTGGACTAGTATGCTTATTCTTTCAAAATAGTAACCAATCTCACAATTTAAAGGGTACACTGCTAAGGGAATGAAGGGTATATCATGTGTAAGGGAATAAAAAGATGTATTTCCATATATGTTTGTGTATACATATGAACTTGCTGCTATCTGCATAGATACAGAAGACAAACATGAGTGGTTATATTTCATAATGGGACAGAATTATTAATGGAAAGGGAGAATTACTACTTTGAAGAAGGGGACATATATCATTCAGAAATGCTTTAATTTTTTTTAACCATAAACATGGAGCATATATAAGGAAAACTAATTTGATAAAATTAGTCGTGTATTCAAAACACTCTCATTAAAATGAGGAGCAATAACAAGGATACTCACTCTTAAAACTGACTGTTCTATATATTAAAGTATGAGGTCGATGCAACAAGATATCTAACCACTGGAAAGGAGGAGACATGTGCAGATGATGTGACCACATATACCAAGAACAAAAAAACAAAAACACCCAAATAAATCAATTGAAAAACTTAGTCAAACGACAGGAGACAGGAAAAATGTAAAAGGCAATGGTGTTTCCATAGTGTAGAAAACACTTTTAAGTATTATTTCATTCATTATTGTTAACTAAAATATAAATCAGTTAAAAAATTTAAGAAATATACAGTCACTAGAAAGGAAGCCATGAAACTTTACTAACAGACAAACAGAAGGCTTCACAGACAGACATAATAAACTATTAAACTCTTGAAAAAACAAAACAATTAGCAATATGTACCCAGGTTCGTAACCATATTTCTCATCCTCTGACCCTCCATCAGCTGGCATCTGCAGCATGGCCCCCCCAGTATACATCCTGTCGCTGTGGAGGCAGCCCTTTAGCGAACCACTCCATCTGCACTCAGCCTGTGGCACAGGTGAGGCTGCCTGCCTGCACTCCAGCCCCAGAAGCAGGCATACGAGTCAGGACTGGCCAATCAGTGTTTAATCTTTCTTGCCACAGGGTTCAAGGATGGGCAAGTAACTCAAGTCAACTCAGTTCTAGAATTTTTTTTTTTATTTAAAGGAAAGGTAGGTAGGGATGAATGTGAGTAAGCAGGCAGGAAGAAGAGAGAGGAGGATTTATTTATTTATTTTTAGGGAAAGGTGCAGGCAGGAATGAAGGCGAGCAGACAGGCAGGAGAGAGGAGGAAGGGACATTTATTTTATTTAGTTGTTCATGTTAGTTGTTCCCCCGCAGCCCCAGATCTCGAACCCGGGTCGATGGGATGTCTGTGGACTGTGTCCAGTGGCCTAATCTTTTAGGCCACTAGCGCTCGACTCAGTTCGAGAACTTTTGGCAGAACATTGGGAAAAGCAGAGTTTCTTTCTGCTGAGTTGCTGGGGACTCTGGCATAAAGGCGACTGCCTTTTATGTGCAGGGAAATGAAGGGAACACTTTGGAAACAGAGAGAAGAGACAAAGGGTGAAACCGTGCAGTACTGAGCGAGTCTCTGAATCCAGCCACACCCAAAGAGCTTATTTCTGTGGTTTCGCAGGTCAGTACAGTGTCTGTGGAGAGGCAGTACAGTGCCACAGTAAGAGTTTGTACTCTGCAGGCAGGACAGCTTGGATCTAAACTCTGGATCTACCATGAGATTTCTGATAAACTGCATAATCTCTCCACACTCCAGTCTCATTAATAAAATGGGAATAGGAGTAACACCTAACTTATTGGTATTCCTATAAATTGGTAACTTAATGTGTAGTCTCAGAACAGAACATGGCATAAGTACTATAAAACCAGTAGTCCTATTTTGCTTTTATTGGTAGTGGTCAAGCTATTTTAAGTCACTTGATGTCACAGTGATTTTTTTAAACAAATTGGTTCTTGCTCAAAACTTCCCTTTAAAACATTCTATCTCATTCTGTATAAAATGTAAATTCTAATTAGGGCTTAACAGGGTTCTCTGCCCTGCACTCACCTCTTCCAGGGTAGGTAGGAGGTTCTGGAATGGGGGCTGGGTTCCGCCACATGGGCTGGGTGGGGGAATACCAGGTCCATCAACAGTCAGGCTGGAGGATATTTTCCACCTGCACCACAGCTCTCATCACAGGGTGTCAGAGTTTACTTATCTGTCTCACCACTAAGCCTGAAGCACTTGTCCTCAACTCATCTTTGCTGGTGCAGCCAGCTCATCTGCATTTTATCCAGAAGAGTGGGCGGTGGAGAGGAAAGTAGGCCAGGGGATTGGCCTCCTACACCCAGGGCTGGTCAGGCTCCAGGAGGAGTCCTGGAGTGAGCACAGCTTGCAGGTGCTCCTCTACAATGATGTCCACTTTCCTGACTATGGACATTTCAGCATTAGCTAGAGGGTCCAAAAGCCCAGTCTGGTGAAGGGATGGACACGGCAAACACATAACTCCTCACAAAGACTGCACCTGGCCAGAGACTGAGGAGAGGTACAGGCTACTGCCCCAGAGCATGCAGGTCCCAGAAGGAGTTTAGGAAAATGTGGTTTTACAGAGGCTTAGATTCTTGATTTGCAAAGATGAGGGAGGCTACCACAACAGATTATTACCCAGTCCTGTGATATCTCACAAGTTGAACAGCAACCAAAACAATTTAGACTAGAAGAGTTAGTAATTCTATGTACAGTCACATTCCATGGACTCTTCTCTTTCTGTTTCCTTCTAATTTGCCTGTCAAACCTAATTTTCCCCTTGGCATTCATTTAAGCCTTTAAAGCATTTTGTTTTTAAAGGAAAGGTGCAGGTAGGAATGAAGGAGAGTGGGCAGGAAGAGGGGAGGAAGAAGCACTTTATTGTAAAATTTGGTTGGTCAGGTTGTTCTCCACTAGCCCCAGCTCTTGAACTCTGGTCCTTTAGATGCACGCGGACTATGCAGTGGCGGACTTACTCGCTTAACCAACAGAGTGCGTTTAGTTTTTGTCACTCTGAAATTTTAAATCATGTTCTCCTAAAACAGCAACAGAGTCATTCAATCAGCAGTCACCAAGATTAGGAACATAGCCATCTTTCCTTAACTCCTACCTGCTGCTGAGTTACTGTCTTCAGCACTATCTTTCCTGTTCTTGTTTTCTCTCGATTCATTTTTTATTTTCTTCATTTTTCTAAAGAGCACCTGCTTTTCTATCCTTACCTACTCTTCATTCAGAAAAATTCCCAGTAACAATGTAACTGTTGTGTGTATATATATATATATGTATGTCTTCTCCAAATATTCCTGGCATACAGGTCCCAAAACCCTTGGCATTTCCTAAGCAATAATAGAGAAAATGTATCTTTCATTATTTATAATAAAGTCCCTTTCAATCATACCTGCTCTTCATGTTGCTGAGGTGACTTTTGGAAAGCCCCTAAGGGTGGGGGGATGGGTGTCAAGGAAACTAACCAAGTGATTAGATGGTTGGAACTTTTAGCTTCAGCCCTCTGGGGAAGGGCAAGCAATTGGTGGTAGAATCAATCACTAATGGCCAACAATTTAGTAAATCATGCTTATGTAATGATGCCTCCATAAAAAGCCAAAAGGATGAGGTCTGGAGAGTGTCCAGGCTGGTGATGCCTTGAGAGGGCATGGAGCATCACACCTCTTCCACATACCTTGCTTTTGTCTCTCTTCCATGTGGCTGTTTTTAAGTTCATCTTTTTATAATAAACTGGTAATTAGTAAGTGAACTGTTTTCCTGAGTTCTATGAGCCTCTCATGCAAATTAATCGATCTAGCAAATGAACCAAGAAGGGGGGTCAGCCGAATCTCTGATTTACAGCCCGTCAGGTGACTGGAATGTGACTGATATCTGCGGAGGACTGTAGTCTTGCGCACTGAGCTTTCAGCCTATGGAATCTCATGGTGACTCCAGCTGAGGTAGAACTGACCCGAATTACTTGGCATGAGGAAAAAAACCTCAAACATTTGGTGACAAGAATTATCAGAAGTGAAGTAAAGAATTCTCTGAGTAGACAGAAAACAGAGAAGTTTTCCTAAACACTCCCTTTTCACATACACAGTCCATCCATGAAGTGGAACAATTTCTCAGGTATTCTGATGAATTATTATGTACACGCATACTATTACAAGGTTGCTAGCTTCTCCCTTTTTTAAAACTTGGAGAATGTTGAAACATACATAAAAACAGAATATAATGAAGCTCTATGTATCCATCAAAAACTTCCAATAACCAACATTTTGTTGTACTTTTTTGCATCTTTCTCCCCTTCACCTTTTTTGTTGGAATGTTCTGAAGCAAATCCCAATCAACCAAGATCTGGTGCATGTTGAAACTTTCCAAATTATTATTTTGTTTGAATGTCAACCCCAGCAGCCCATTTTATTTGGCTGTTATACCTCTTTACTCTTTTTAATTTAAAAATAGTACCTTACACCTAATTTTTTTTTTCATGTTACTGGACTTGTTGAACAAGTCAGGTCAACAACCTGTAAGATATGCCACATTCTAATTGCTTCCCTGTGGTGCTGTACAAATTGTTCTATTATATTCCATATTTCTGGTGACCGAGAACTGATTCTAGAGGTTTCATTAAATTATTTCAGGATTTTATGTATGTGTGTATAAGAATATATTATTCGGATGCTGTATAGGTCTTACCAGGAGACACAATCATCTGGTTGGTTCAGATTCAGTGATGGTGGGCCTGACCAAGGGATTTGGGTAGGAAAGGGCTGATCACCCCCTTATGAGGTTTTCCCAAGAATCTTTTACCAAATGGGTTTATCCTCCACTGTTGACCATTGCCTAAATCAGTTAATTCATTATGGTCTATGGTAATTTTCTAACTACATTTTCCCTTCTACACAGAAGAATACTGAGACACTGAGACTAAGGCTACTTGGTTACCATGAAAACAGTGTGCACTGGAGAAGCAGAAAATTTTATTAATTCCTTAATTTTCTCCTTTTGATTAGCAATTTTCAGAGGAGTGAAATGGTTGCATAGTGAGTCTTGACAAATCAAAGTCAAAAGTCCAGTGCCTCCAGAGTGACAGATGCCCACTGGCCCCAGAGGCTTCTACCCACGGAGAACTGGTTGGGCAGATACTTCATTGTTCACAATGAAATGTACAGAATCACCCAAATGTTTTAATTGTTAATAGCTTCTACTGGAGACTAAAATCTGGAAACAATTTAGATAATATTCACCTCAATAAAATAAGTAAAAATGTGACAGAAACTAGCAATAGTCTAAAACTGAACTCATGCAAGCTTTTTATGAAGTAAACTTCAGTTTCTGATTATTAGCAGCAATTTGGATTTTCAATTTGAAACATATAGTTAGGAAATATTTACTCTACAATCTTTTATGGAAGAGCTGTTAGTTAAAACAAGAAAGAAATAATAGTGAATTCTACCTTTAGGGGGAAAAAGGGAACAGTATGCAAATTTAATTCCATTAAGGTTAATGAAAATCACATTTTGAAAGTAGCTTCCAGTATTTTCCATTACAGTTGCTCTATAGTATTTTTGGCACATATCTATCTAAAACAAGCGTTAATATGCTTAAATTAAGATCTTTAAGAATCAATGCTCAAAAATTAAACATTTTAAATAGTCATAGGTAATTACATAGTATACAAAAGGCAACTGTCAATGCACTAAACTAAAAGTCAAGGTTTAATTACATAAAGATTTAATTTAAAGTCTCCTGTCCATTTACAAGGTGGTTACACTTGAAAAGTCACTAAAACCACTAGAAGACATAAAATATAATTCCCTTAAAGACATACAGGTCCTGCACGCCCTGGTGGTCCCGTGGATAAGCCTGCCATCTCGGGTTAGTGCAGTCCACAGACATCCCAAGGACCCCCATTTGTGACCCAGGGCGAGGGGCAAAAACCAAGATGAACAATAACATAAAATAAATAAAATGCTTAAAAAACAAACAACAACAACAAGACAAATCCATACAATTCCGGGGAGCCCTGTAGCTGCCCCAAGCTTCTCGAGCGTCTATGCAGAGCACCTACCCAGGTCCAGCCCTCCAAACTACGAGGCCCCAGCATGAAACCAGAGCCCCTGCACCATCAAGGGGTGAAGAAAGCAAGGGGAGAAGGACAGCAGATGCTGTTCTACTGTCCTCTGCCACGTCCATGTCCAACCTGGCTAAATAACAAAGTCAATAGCCGAAAAGAAAAGGGGTTTCAAAGAGAACTTCTTCATGGAACAGGACGTGGTGCCTCTAACCGAGCTTTCCTGGGAATCATGATTTGTGGAATCATGATTTGCTGTATTGGCTTATTCATATATGCGGAATTAATTTAAAATAATAATGAAAATA